>CAKAJE020000537.1:0-136365 GCA_916610135.2 Macropis europaea | reverse complement strand
TACGCTATCTGAAATAGGAGCGACGTAAATTGAACAAATGTGATAGAATTTCACTGAATTCTTATATTAACCAAAATAGAAAATGATCTAATCGGGTCTCTGATTGCCCTAGCATAGTAGTTTAATAGTGCATTTTACTCGCCATTCCGAGCGCGTTAAGATGCCGCATAGCACAATACGCTATCTGAAATAGGAGCGACCTAAATTGAACAAATGTGATAGAATTTCGCTGAATTCTTAAATTAACTATAATATAAAATGATCTAATCGGGTCACTGATTGCCCTACCCTAGAAGTTTAATAGTGCATTTTACTTGCCATTTCATGCGCTTTGAGATGCCGCTTAGCACAATACGCTATCTGAAATAGGAACGACGTAAATTGAACAAATGTGATAGAATTTCGCTGAATTCTTAAATTAACCATAATATAAAATGATCTAATCGGGTCCCTGTTTGCCCTACCCTAGAAGTTGAATAGTGCATTTCACTCGTCATTTCATGCGCTTTGAGATGCCGCTTAGACCAATACGCTATCTGAAATAGGAGCGACGTAAATTGAACAAATGTGATAGAATTTCGCTGAATTCTTATATTAACCAAAGTATAAAATGATCTAATCTAGTCTCTGATTGCCCTATCATAGAAGGTTAATAGTGCATTTCACTCGCCATTCCACGCGCTTTAAGATGCCGCCTAGCCCAGGAACGCTGTCTGAAATAGAAGCGACGCAAATTGAACAAGTGTGATAGAATCTCGCTGAATACTTATATTAACCTTAATGTAAAATGATCTAATCGCGTCTCTGTTCGCCCTACCCTAGAAGTTTAATAGTGCATGTCACTCGCCATTTCATGCGCTTTGAGATGACGCTTAACCCAATACGCTATCTGTAATAGGAGCGACGTAAGTTGATCAAATGTGACAGAATTACGCTGCATTCTTATATTCACCTTAATGTAAAATGATCTCTTCGGGTCTCTGTTCGCCCTACCCTAGAAGTATAATAGTGCATTTCACTCGTCATTTCATGCGCTTTGCGATGCCGCCTAGCCCAATACGCTATCTGAAATAGGAGCGACGTAAATTGAACAAATGTGATAGAATCCCGCTGCATTCTTATATTAACCGTAATATGAAATGATCAAATCGGGTCTCTGTTTGCCCTAGCCAAGAAGTTTAATAGTGCATTTCACTCGTCATTTCATGCGCTTTGAGATGCCTCTAAGCCCAATAAGCTATCTGTAATAGGAGCGACGTAAATTTTACAAATGTGATAGAATTTCGTTGAATTCTTATATTAACCAAAATATAAAATGATCTAATCGGGTCTCTGTTTGCCCTACCCTAGAACTTTAATAGTGCATTTTACTCGTCATTTCATGCGCTTTGAGATGCCGCTTTGCCCAATACGCTATCTGAACTAGGAGCGACGTAAATTGAACAAATGTGATAGAATTTCACTGAATTCTTATATTAACCAAAATATAAAATGATCTAATCGGGTCTCTGACTGCCCTAGCATAGAAGTTTAATAGTGCATTTTACTCGCCATTCCGAGCGCGTTAAGATGCCGCATAGCCCAATACGCTATCTGAAATAGGAGCGACGTAAATTGAACAAATGTGATAGAATTTTGCTGAATTCTTAAATTAACTATAATATAAAATGATCTAATCGGGTCACTGATTGCCCTACCATAGAAGTTTAAAAGTGCATTTTACTTGCCACTTCATGCGCTTTGAGATGCCGCTTAGCACAATACGCTATCTGAAATAGGAACGACGTAAATTGAACAAATGTGATAGAATTTCCGTGAAATCTTATATTAAACAAAATATACAATGATCTAATCGGGTCTCAGATTGCCCTATCATAGAAGTTTAGTAGTGCATTTTACTCGTCATTCCACGCGCTCTAAGGTGCCGCCTATCCCAGTACGCTATCTGAAATAGGAGCGACGTAAGTTGAACAAATGTGATAGAATTTTGCTGAATTCTTAAATTAACCATAATATAAAATGATCTAATCGGGTCTCTGTTTGCCCTACCCTAGAAGTTTAATAGTGCATTTCACTCGTCACTTTATGCGCTTTGAGGTGCCGCTAAGCCCAATAAGCTATCGGAAATAGGAGCGACGTAAATTGAACAAATGTGGTAGAATTTCGCAGAATTCTTATGTTAACGAAAATATAAAATGATCTAATCTGGTCTCTGTTCGCCATAGCCTGGAAGTTTAATAGTGCATTTTGTTCGCCATTTCATGAGCTTTGGGATGCCGCTTAGCCCAATACGCTATCTGAAATAGGAGCGACGTAAATTGGACAAATGTGATAGAATTTCCCTGAAATCTTATATTAAACAAAATATAAAATGATCTAATCGGGTCTCTGATTGCTCTATCATAGAAGTTTAGTAGTGCATTTTACTCGCCCTTCCACGCGCTTTAAGATGCCGTCTAGCCCAGTACGCTATCTGAAATAGGAGCGACGTAAGTTGAACAAATGTGATAGAATTTCGTTGAATTCTTTTATTAACCATAATGTAAAATGATCTAATCGGGTCTCTGTTTGCCCTTCCCTAGAAGTTTAATAGTGCATTTCACTCGTCATTTCATGCGCTTTGAGATGCCGCTAAGCCCAATAAGCCATGTGAATAGGAGCGACGTAAATTGAACAAATGTGATAGAATTTCGCTGAATTCTTATATTAACCTTAATGTAAAATGATCTAATCGGGTCTCTGTTCGCCCTACCCTAGAAGTTTAATAGTGCATTTCACTCGTAATTGCATGCGCTTTGAGATGCCGCATAGCGCAATTAGCTATCTGAAATAGGAGCGACGTAAATTGAACAAATGTGATAGAATTTCGCTGAATTCTTGTATTAACCAAAATATAAAATGATCTAATCGGGTCTCTGATTGCCTTATCATAGAAGTTTAATAGTGCATTTCACTCGCCATTCCACGCGCTTTAAGATGCCGCCTAGCCCAGTACGCTATCTGAAATAGCAACGACGTAAATTGAACAAATGTGATAGAATTTTGCTGAATTCTTAAATTAACCATAATATAAACTGATCTAATCGGGTCTCTGTTTGCCCTACCCTAGAAGTTTAATAGTGCATTTCACTCGTAATTGCATGCGCTTTGAGATGCCGCATAGCCCAATTAGCCATCTGAAATAGGAGCGACGTAAATTGAACAAATGCGATAGAATTTCCCTGAAATCTTATATTAAACAAAATATAAAATGATTTAGTCGGGTCTGTTATCGCCCTATCATAAAAGGTTAATAGTGCATTCTACTCGCCATTCCACGCGCTTTAAGATGCCGCCTAGCCCAATACGCTATCTGAAATAGGAGCGACGTAAATTGAGCAAATGTGATAGAATTTCGCTGAATTCTTAAATTAACCATAATATAAAATGATCTAATCGGGTCTCTGATTGCCCTATCATAGAAGTTAAATAGTGCATTTTACTCGCCATTCCACGCGCTTTAATATGCCGCCTAGCCCAGTACGCTATCTGAAATAGGAACGACGTAAATTGAACAAATGTGATAGAATTTTGCTGAATTCTTAAATTAACCATAATATAAACTGATCTAATCGGGTCTCTGTTTGCCCTACCCTAGAAGTTTAACAGTGCATTTTACTCGTCATTTCACGCGCTTTAAGATGCCGCCTAGCCCAGTACGCTAACTGAAATAGGAACGACGTAAATTGAAGAAATGTGATAGAATTTTGCTGAATTCTTAAATTAACCATAATATAAAATGATATAATCGGGTCTCTGTTTGCCCTACCCTAGAAGTTTAATAGTGCATCTTACTCGCCATTTCATGCGCTTTGAGAAGCCGCATAGCACAATACGCTATCTGAAATAGGAGTCACGTAAATTGAAAAATGTGATAGAATTTCCCTGAATTCTTATATTAACCTTAATGTAAAATGATCTAATCGGTTCTCTGATCGCCCTATCATAGAAGATTAGTAGTGCATTTTACTCGCCATTCCACGCGCTTTAAGATGCCGCCTAGCCCAGTACGCTATCTGAAATAGGAGCGACGTAAATTGAACAAAATGTGATAGAATTTCACTGAATTCTTATATTAACCAAAATAGAAAATGATCTAATCGGGTCTCTGATTGCCCTAGCATAGTAGTTTAATAGTGCATTTTACTCGCCATTCCGAGCGCGTTAAGATGCCGCATAGCACAATACGCTATCTGAAATAGGAGCGACGTAAATTGAACAAATGTGATAGAATTTCGCTGAATTCTTAAATTAACTATAATATAAAATGATCTAATCGGGTCACTGATTGCCCTACCCTAGAAGTTTAATAGAGCATTTTACTTGCCATTTCATGCGCTTTGAGATGCCGCTTAGCACAATACGCTATCTGAAATAGGAACGACGTAAATTGAACAAATGTGATAGAATTTCGCTGAATTCTTAAATTAACCATAATATAAAATGATCTAATCGGGTCCCTGTTTGCCCTACCCTAGAAGTTGAATAGTGCATTTCACTCGTCATTTCATGCGCTTTGAGATGCCGCTTAGACCAATACGCTATCTGAAATAGGAGCGACGTAAATTGAACAAATGTGATAGAATTTCGCTGAATTCTTATATTAACCAAAGTATAAAATGATCTAATCTAGTCTCTGATTGCCCTATCATAGAAGGTTAATAGTGCATTTCACTCGCCATTCCACGCGCTTTAAGATGCCGCCTAGCCCAGTACGCTGTCTGAAATAGAAGCGACGCAAATTGAACAAGTGTGATAGAATCTCGCTGAATACTTATATTAACCTTAATGTAAAATGATCTAATCGCGTCTCTGTTCGCCCTACCCTAGAAGTTTAATAGTGCATGTCACTCGCCATTTCATGCGCTTTGAGATGACGCTTAACCCAATACGCTATCTGTAATAGGAGCGACGTAAGTTTATCAAATGTGACAGAATTACGCTGCATTCTTATATTCACCTTAATGTAAAATGATCTCTTCGGGTCTCTGTTCGCCCTACCCTAGAAGTATAATAGTGCATTTCACTCGTCATTTCATGCGCTTTGCGATGCCGCCTAGCCCAATACGCTATCTGAAATAGGAGCGACGTAAATTGAACAAATGTGATAGAATCCCGCTGCATTCTTATATTAACCGTAATATGAAATGATCAAATCGGGTCTCTGTTTGCCCTAGCCTAGAAGTTTAATAGTGCATTTCACTCGTCATTTCATGCGCTTTGAGATGCCTCTAAGCCCAATAAGCTATCTGTAATAGGAGCGACGTAAATTTTACAAATGTGATAGAATTTCGTTGAATTCTTATATTAACCAAAATATAAAATGATCTAATCGGGTCTCTGTTTGCCCTACCCTAGAACTTTAATAGTGCATTTTACTCGTCATTTCATGCGCTTTGAGATGCCGCTTTGCCCAATACGCTATCTGAAATAGGAGCGACGTAACTTGAACAAATGTGATAGAATTACGCTGAATTCTAATATTAACCGTAATATAAAATGATCTAATCTAGTCTCTGATTGCCCTATCATAGAAGGTTAATAGTGCATTTTACTCGCCATTCCACGCGCTTTAAGATGCCGCCTAGCCCAGTACGCTGTCTGAAATAGAAGCGACGCAAATTGAACAAGTGTGATAGAATCTCGCTGAATACTTATATTAACCTTAATGTAAAATAATCTAATCGGGTCTCTGTTCGCCCTACCCTAGAAGTTTAATAGTGCATGTCCCTCGTCATTTCATGCGCTTTGAGATGACGCTTAACCCAATACGCTATCTGAAATTGGAGCGACGTAAATTGAACAAATGTGATACTATTTCCCTGAAATCTTATATTAAACAAAATATAAAATGATCTAATCGGGTCTCTGTTTGCCCTACCCTAGAAGTTTAATAGTGCATTTCACTCGTCATTTCATGCGCTTTAAGATGCCGCCTAGCCCAGTACGCTATCTGAAATAGGAGCGACGTAAATTTTACAAATGTGATAGAATTTCGTTGAATTCTTATATTAACCAAAACATAAAATGATCTAATCGGGTCTCTGATTGCCCTATCATAGAAGTTTAATAGTGCATTTCACTCGCCATTCCACGCGCTTTAAGATGCCGCCTAGCCCAGTACGCTATCTGAAATAGGAGCGACGTAACTTGAACAAATGTGATAGAATCACGCTGCATTCTTATATTAACCGTAATATAAAATGATCTAATCGGGTCTCTGTTTGCCTTATCCTAGAAGTATAATAGTGCATTATACTCGCCATTTCATGCGCTTTTAGATGCCGCTTAGCCTAGGACGCTATCTGAAATATGAACGACGTAAATTGAACAAATGTGAGAGAATTTTGCTGAATTCTTAAATTAACCATAATATAAAATGACCTAATCGGGTCTCTGTTTGCCCTACCGTAGAAGTTTAATAGTGCATTTTACTCGCCATTGCATGTGCTTTGAGATGCCGCTTAGCCCAATACGCTATCTGAAATAGGAGCGACGTAAATTGAACAAATGTGATAGAATTTCGCTGAATTCTTATATTAACCTTAATGTAAAATGATCTAATCGGGTCTCGGTGCGCCCTAGCCTAGAAGTTTAATAGTGCATTTTATTCGCCATTTCATGCGCTTTGAGATGCCGCTTAGCCGAATACGCTATCTGAAATAGGAGCGACGTAAATTGAACAAATGTGATAGAATTTCCGTGAATCCTTGTATTAACATTAATGTAAAATGATCTAATCGGGTCTCTGTTCGCCCTGCCATAGAAGTCTAATGGTGCATTTCACTCGCCATTTCATGCGCTTTGAGATCCCGCTTAGCCCAATACGCCATCTGAAATAGGAGCGACGTAAATTGAACAAATGTGATAGAATTTCCCTGAAATCTTATATTAATCAAAATATAAAATGATCTAATCGGGTCTCTGATTGCCCTATCATAGAAGATTAGTAGTGCATTTTACTCGCCATTCCACGCGCTTTAAGATGCCGCCTAGCCCAGTACGCTATCTGAAATAGGAGCGACGTAACTTGAACAAATGTGATAGAATTACGCTGAATTCTAATATTAACCGTAATATAAAATGATCTAATCTAGTCTCTGATTGCCCTATCATAGAAGGTTAATAGTGCATTTTACTCGCCATTCCACGCGCTTTAAGATGCCGCCTAGCCCAGTACGCTGTCTGAAATAGAAGCGACGCAAATTGAACAAGTGTGATAGAATCTCGCTGAATACTTATATTAACCTTAATGTAAAATAATCTAATCGGGTCTCTGTTCGCCCTACCCTAGAAGTTTAATAGTGCATGTCCCTCGTCATTTCATGCGCTTTGAGATGACGCTTAACCCAATACGCTATCTGAAATTGGAGCGACGTAAATTGAACAAATGTGATACTATTTCCCTGAAATCTTATATTAAACAAAATATAAAATGATCTAATCGGGTCTCTGTTTGCCCTACCCTAGAAGTTTAATACTGCATTTCACTCGTCATTTCATGCGCTTTAAGATGCCGCCTAGCCCAGTACGCTATCTGAAATAGGAGCGACGTAAATTTTACAAATGTGATAGAATTTCGTTGAATTCTTATATTAACCAAAACATAAAATGATCTAATCGGGTCTCTGATTACCCTATCATAGAAGTTTAATAGTGCATTTCACTCGCCATTCCACGCGCTTTAAGATGCCGCCTAGCCCAGTACGCTATCTGAAATAGGAGCGACGTAACTTGAACAAATGTGATAGAATCACGCTGCATTCTTATATTAACCGTAATATAAAATGATCTAATCGGGTCTCTGTTTGCCTTATCCTAGAAGTATAATAGTGCATTATACTCGCCATTTCATGCGCTTTTAGATGCCGCTTAGCCTAGGACGCTATCTGAAATATGAACGACGTAAATTGAACAAATGTGATAGAATTTCACTGAATTCTTAAATTAACCATAATATAAAATGATCTAATCGGGTCTCTGTTTGCCCTACCGTAGAAGTTTAATAGTGCATTTTACTCGCCACTGCATGTGCTTTGAGATGCCGCATAGCCCAATACGCTATCTGAAATAGGAGCGACGTAAATTGAACAAATGTGATAGAATTTCCGTGAATTCTTATATTAACCTTAATGTAAAATGATCTAATCGGGTCTCTGTTCGCCCTACCATAGAAGTCTAATAGTGCATTTCACTCGCCATTTCATGCGCTTTGAGATGCCGCTTAGCCCAATACGCTCTATGAAATAGGAGCGACGTAAGTTGAACGAATGTGATAGAATTTCGCTGAATTCTTTTATTAACCATAATGTAAAATGATCTGATCGGGTCTCTGTTCGCCCTAGCCTAGAAGTTTAATAGTGCATTTTATTCGCCATTTCATGCGCTTTGAGATGCCGCTTAGCCGAATACGCTATCTGAAATAGGAGCGACGTAAATTGAACAAATGTGATAGAATTTCCGTGAATCCGTGTATTAACATTAATGTAAAATGATCTAATCGGGTCTCTGTTCGCCCTACCATAGAAGTCTAATGGTGCATTTTACTCGCCATTCCACGTGCTTTAAGATGCCGCCTAGCCCAGTACGCTATCTGAAATAGGAGCGACGTAACTTGAACAAATGTGATAGAATTACGCTGAATTCTTATATTAACCGTAATATAAAATGATCTAATCGGGTCTCTGTTTGCCTTATCCTAGAAGTTTAATAGCGCATTTTACTCGCCATTTCATGCGCTTTGAGATGCCGCTTAGCCCAATACGCTATCTGGAATAGGAGCGACGTAAATTGAACAAATGTGATAGAATTCCCGTGAATTCTTATATGAACCTTAATGTAAAATGATCCAATCGGGTCTCTGTTCGCCCTACCATAGAAGTCTAATAGTGCATTTCACTCGCCATTTCATGCGCTTTGAGATGCCGCTGAGCCCAATAAGCTACCTGTAATAGGAGCGACGTAAATTGAACAAATGTGATAGAATTTCGCTGAATTCTTAAATTAACCATAATATAAAATGATCTAATCGGGTCTCTGTTTGCCCTACCCAAGAAGTTTAATAGGGCATTTCACTCGACACTTCATGCGCTTTGAGATGCCGCTAAGCCCAATAAGCTATCTGAAATAGGAGCAACGTAAATTGAACAAATGTGATAGAATTTCGCTGAATTCTTACATGAACCATAATGTAAAATGATATAATCGGGTCTCTGTTTGCCCTACCCTAGAAGTTTAATAGTGCATTTCACTCGTCACTTCATGCGCTTTGAGATGCCGCTAAGCACAATAAGCTATCTGTAATACGAGCGACGTAAAGTGAACAAACGTGATAGAATTTCGCTGAATTCTTATATTAACCATAATATAAAATGATCTAATCGGGTCTCTGATTGCCCTATCATAGAAGTTTAGTAGTGCATTTTACTCGCCATTCCACGCGCTTTAAGATGCCGCCTAGCCCAGTACGCTATCTGAAATAGGAGCGACGTAAGTTGAACAAATGTGATAGAATTTCGCAGAATTCTTATACTAACCAAAATATAAAATGATCTAATCTGGTCTCTGTTCGCCCTAGCCTAGAAGTTTAATAGTGCATTTTGTTCGCCATTTTATGCGCTTTGAGATGCCGCTAAGCCCAATAAGCTGTCTGAAATGGAAGCGACGTAAATTGAACAAATGTGATAGAATTTTGCTGAATTCTTAAATTAACCATAATATAAAATGACCTAATCGGGACTCTGTTTGCCCTACCCTAGAAGTTTAATAGTGCATTTCACTCGTCATTTCATGCGCTTTGAGATGCCGCTAAGCCCAATAAGCTATCTGTAATAGAAGCGACGTAAATTGAACGAATGTGATAGAATTTCGTTGAATTCTTATATTAACCAAAATATAAAATGATCTAATCGGGTCTCTGATTGCCCTATCATAGAAGTTTAATAGTGCATTTTACTCGCCATTTCATGCGCCTTCAGATGCCGCTTAGCCCAATAAGCTATCTGAAATAGGAGCGACGTAAATTGAACAAATGTGGTAGAATTTCCCTGAAATCTTATATTAAACAAAATATAAAATGATCTAATCTGGTCTCTGATTGCCCTATCATAGAAGGTTAATAGTGCATTTTACTCGCCATTCTACGCGCTTGAAGATGCCGCCTAGCTCAGTACGCTGTCTGAACTAGAAGCGACGTAACTTGAACGAGTGTGATAGAATCTCGCTGAATACTTATATTAACCTTAATGTAAAATGATCTAATCGGGTCTCTGTTCGCCCTAGCCTAGAAGTTTAATAGCGCATTTTATTCGCCATTTCATGCGCCTTGAGATGCCGCTTAGCACAATACGCTATCTGAAATAGGAGCGACGTAAATTGAACAAATGTGATAGAATTTCCCTGAAATCTTATATTAAACAAAATATAAAATGATCTAATCGGGTCTCTGATTGCCCTATCATAGAAGTTTAGTAGTGCATATTACTCGCCATTCCACGCGCTTTAAGATACCGCCTAGCCCAGTACGCTATCTGAAATAGGAGCGACGTAAATTGAACAAATGTGATAAAATTTTGCTGACATCTTAAATTAACCATAATATAAAATGATTTCATCGGGCCTCTGTTTGCCGTACCCTAGAAGTTTAATAGTGCATTTTACTCGCCATTTCATGCGCCTTCAGATGCCGCTTAGCCCAATAAGCTATCTGAAATAGGAGCGACGTAAATTGAACAAATGTGATAGAATTTCCCTGAAATCTTATATTAAACAAAATATAAAATGATCTAATCGGGTCTCTGATTGCCCTATCATAGAAGTTTAACAGTGCATTTCACTCGTCATTTCATGCGCTTTGACATGCCGCTTAGCCCAATAAGCTATCTGAAATAGGAGCGACGTAAATTGAACAAATGTGATAGAATTTCCCTGAAATCTTATATTAAACAAAATATAAAATGAGCTAATCGGGTCTCTGATTGCCCTATCATAAAAGTTGAGCAGTGCAGTTTACTCGCCATTCCACGCGCTTTAAGATGGCGCCTAGCCCAGTACGCTATCTGAAATAGGAGCGACGTAAGTTGAACAAATGTGATAGAATTTCGCTGAATTCTTTTATTAACCATAATGTAAAATGATCTGCTCGTGTCTCTGTTCGCCCTAGCCTAGAAGTTTAATAGTGCATTTCTCTCGTCATTTCATGCGCTTTGAGATGCCGCTGAGCCCAATAAGCTACCTGTAATAGGAGCGACGTAAATTGAACAAATGTGATAGAATTTCGCTGAATTCTTAAATTAACCATAATATAAAATGATCTAATCGGGTCTCTGTTTGCCCTACCCAAGAAGTTTAATAGGGCATTTCACTCGACACTTCATGCGCTTTGAGATGCCGCTAAGCCCAATAAGCTATCTGAAATAGGAGCAACGTAAATTGAACAAATGTGATAGAATTTCGCTGAATTCTTACATTAACCATAATGTAAAATGATATAATCGGGTCTCTGTTTGCCCTACCCTAGAAGTTTAATAGTGCATTTCACTCGTCACTTCATGCGCTTTGAGATGCCGCTAAGCACAATAAGCTATCTGTAATACGAGCGACGTAAATTGAACAAATGTGATAGAATTTCGCTGAATTCTTATATTAAACAAAATATAAAATGATCTAATCGGGTCTCTGTTTGCCCTACCCTAGAAGTTTAATCGTGCATTTTACACGCCATTTGATGCGCTTTGAGATGCCGCTTAGCCCAGTAGGCTATCTGAAATAGGAGCGACGTAAATTTAACAAATGTGATAGAATTTCGCTGAATTCTTATATTAACCAAGGTATAAAATGATCTAGTCTGGTCTCTGATTGCCCTATCATAGAAGGTTAATAGTGCATTTTACTCGCCATTCCATACGCTTTAAGATGCCGCCTAGCCCAGTACGCTGTCTGAAATAGGAGCGACGTAAATTGAACAAATGTGATAGAATCTCGCAGAATTGTTAAATTAACCATAATATGAAATGACCTAATCGCGTCTCTGTTTGCCCTACCCTACAAGTTTAGCAGTGCATTTGACCCGCCATTTCATGCGCATTGAGATGCCGCTTAGCCCAATAAGCTATCTGAAACAGGAGCGACGTAAATTGAACAAATGTGATAGAATTTTTCTGAATTCTTAAATAAACCATAATATGAAATGATCTAATCGGGTCTCTGTTTGCCCTACCCTAGAAGTTTAACAGTGCATTTTACTCGCCATTTCATGCGCTTTGAGATGCCGCTTAGCCCAATACGCTATCTGAAATAGGAGCGTCGTACATTGAACAAACGTGATAGAATTACCCTGAATTCTTATATTAACCGTAACATAAAATTATCTAATCGGGTCTCTGTTTGCCTTATCCTAGAAGTTTAATAGTGCACATTGCTCGCCATTTCATGCGCTTTGAGATGGCGCTTAGCCCAATACGCTATCTGAAATAGGAGCGACGTAAATTGAACAAATGTGATAGAATTTCGCTGAATTCTTATAATAATCTTAATGTAAAATGATCTAATCGGGTCTTTGTTCGCCCAACCCTAGAAGTTTAATAGTGCATTTCACTCGTCATTTCATGCGCTTTGAGGTGCCGCTTAGCCCAATACGCTATCTGAAATAGGAGCAACGTAAATTGAACAAATATGATAGAATTTCGCTGAATTCTTATATTAACCAAAATATAAAATGATCTAATCGGGTCTCTGATTGCCCTATCATAGAAGTTTAATAGTGCATTTTACTCGCCATTCCACGCGCTTTAAGATGCCGCCTAGCCCAGTACGCTATCTGAAATAGGAGCGACGTAAATTGAACAAATGTGATAGAAATACGCTGAATTCTTATATTAACCGTATTATAAAATGATCTAATCGGGTCTCTGTTTGCCCAACCCTACAAGTTTAGCAGTGCATTTTACTCGCCACTTCATGCGGTTTGAGATGGCGCTTAGCCCAATACGCTATCTGAAATAGGAGCGACGTAAATTGAAAAACGTGATAGAATTTCCCTGAATTCTTATATTAACCTTAATGTATAATGATCTAATCGGTTCTCTGTTCGCCCTACCCTAGAGTTTAATAGTGCCTTCCACTCGCCATTTCATGCGCTTTGAGATGCCGCTTAGCCCAATACGCTATCTGCAATAGGAGCGACGCCCATTGAACAAATGTGACGGAATTTCGCTGAATTCTTATATTCACCAAAATATAAAATGATCTAATCGGGTCTCTGATTGCCCTATCATAGAAGTTTAATAGTGCATTTTACTCGCCATTCCACGCGCTTTAAGATGCCGCCTAGCCCAGTACGCTATCTGAAATAGGAGCGACGTAAATTGAACAAATGTGATAGAATTTTGCCGAATTCTTAAATTAACCATAATATAAAATGATGTAATCGGGTCTCTGTTCGCCCTACCCAAGAAGTTTAATAGTGCATTTCTCACGTCATTTCATGCGCTTTGAGATGCCGCTTAGCCCAATACGCTATCTGAAATAGGAGCGACGTAAGTTGAACAGATGTGATAGAATTACGCTGAATTCTTATATTAACCGTAATATAAAATGATCTAATCGGGTCTCTGTTTGCCTTATCCTAGAAGTCTAATAGTGCATTTCACTCGTCATTTCATGCGCTTTGAGATGCCGCTTTGCCCAATAAGCTATCTCAAATAGGAGCGACGTAAATTGAACAAATGTGATAGAATTTTTCTGAATTCTTAAATAAACCATAATATGAAATGATCTAATCGGGTCTCTGTTTGCCTTATCCTAGAAGTTTAATAGTGCACATTGCTCGCCATTTCATGCGCTTTGAGATGGCGCTTAGCCCAATACGCTATCTGAAATAGGAGCGACGTAAATTGAACAAATGTGATAGAATTTCGCTGAATTCTTATATTAACCAAAATATCAAATGATCTAATCGGGTCTCTGTTTGCCCTATCATAGATGTTTAATAGTGCATTTCACTCGTCATTACATGCGCTTTGAGATGCCGCCTAGCCCAGTACGCTATCTGAAATAGGAGCGACGTAAGTTGAACAAATGTGATAGAATTACGCTCAATTATTATATTAACCGTAATATAAAATTATTTAATCGGGTCTCTGTTTGCCCTACCCTAGAAGTTTAATAGTGCACTTTGCTCGCCATTTCATGCGCTTTGAGATGGCGCTTAGCCCAATACGGTATCTGAAATAGGAGCGACGTAAATTGAACAAATGTGATAGAATTTCCCTGAATTCTTATATACACCTTAATGTAAAATGATCTAATCGGGTCTTTGTTCGCCCTACCCTAGAAGTTTAATAGAGCATTTCACTCGCCATTTCATGCGCTTTGAGATGCCGCTTAGCCCAATAAGCTATCTGAAATAGGAGCGACGTGAATTGAACAAATGTGATAGAATTTCGCTGAATTCTTATATTAAACTTAATGTAAAATGATCTAATCGGGTCTCTGTTCGCACTACCCTAGAAGTTTAATACTGCATTTCACTCGTCATTTCATGCGCTTTGAGTTGCCGCTTAGCCCAATACGATATCTGAAATAGGAGCGATGTAAATTGAACAAATGTGATAGAATTTTGGTGAATTCTTAAATTAACCATAATATAATATGATCTAATCGGGTCTCTGTTTGCCCTACCCTATAAGTTTAGTAGTGCATTTTACTCACCCTTCCACGCGCTTTAAGATGCCGCCTAGCCCAGTACGCTATCTGAAATAGGAGCGACGTAAGTTGAACAAATGTGATAGAATTACGCTGAATTCTTATATTAACCGTAATATAAAATGATCTAATCGGGTCTCTGTTTGCCCTACCCTAGAAGTTTAATAGTGCATTTTACTCGCCATTTCTTGCGCTTGAAGATGCCGCCGAGCCCAGTACGCTATCTGATATAGGAGCGACGTAAGTTGAACAAATGTGATAGAATTACGCTGAATTCATATATTAACCGTAATATAAAATGATCTAATCGGGTCTCTGTTTGCCCTACCCTAGAAGTTTAATAGTGCATTTTACTCGCCATTTCTTGCGCTTTAAGATGCCGCCGAGCCCAGTACGCTATCTGATATAGGAGCGACGTAAGTTGATAAAATGTGATAGAATTACGCTGAATTCTTATATTAACCGTAATATAAAATGATCTAATCGGGTCTCTGTTTGCCTTATCCTAGAAGTTTAATAGTGCATTTTACTCGCCATTTCATGCGCATTGAGCTGCCGCTTAGCCCAATACGCTATCTGAAATAGGAGCGACGTAAATTGAACAAATGTGATAGAATTTTTCTGAATTCTTAAATAAACCATAATATGAAATGATCTAATCGGGTCTCTGTTTGCCCTACCCTAGAAGTTTAACAGTGCATTTCACTCGCCATTTCATGCTCTTTGAGATGCCGCTTAGCCCAATACGCTATCTGAAATAGGAGCGACGTAAATTGAACAAATGTGATAGAATTTCCCTGAATACTTATATTAACCAAAATATAAAATGATCTAATCGGGTCTCTGATTGCCTTATCAAAGAAGTTTAATAGTGCATTTTACTCGCCAATCCACGCGCTTTACGATTCCGCCTAGCCCAGTACGCTAGCTGAAATAGGAACGACGTAAATTGAAAAAATGTGATAGAATTACGCTGCATTTTTAAATTAACGATAATATAAAATGATCTAATCGGGTCTCTGGTTGCCCTACCCTAGAAGTTTAATAGTGCATTTTACTCGCCATTTCTTGCGCTTTGAGATGCCGCTTAGCCCAAGACGCTATCTGAAATAGTAGCGACGTAAATGGAACAAATGAGATAGAATTTGGCTGAATTCTTAAATTAACCATAATATAAAATGATCTAATCGGGTCTCTGTTTGCCCTACCCTACAAGTTTAGCAGTGCATTTTACCCGCCATTTCATGCGCATTGAGATGCCGCTTAGCCCAATAAGCTATCTGAAATAGGAGCGACGTAAATTGAACGAATGTGATAGAATTTTTCTGAATTCTTAAATAAACCATAATATAAAATCATCTTATCGGGTCTCTGTTTGCCTTACCCTAGAAGTTTAATAGTGCATTTTACTCGCCATTTCTTGCGCTTTAAGATGCCGCCACGCCCAGTACGCTATCTGAAGGAGGAGCGACGTTAGTTGAACAAATGTGATAGAATTACGCTGAATTCTTATATTAACCGTAATATAAAATGATCTAATCGGACTCTGTTTGCCCTACCCTACAAGTTTAGCAGTGCATTTTACTCGCCATTTCATGCGCTTTGAGATGCCACTTAGCCCAATACGCTATCTGAAATAGGAGCAACGTAAATTGAACAAATGTGATAGAATTTCCCTGAATACTTATATTAAACAAAATATAAAATGATCTAATCGGGTCTCTGATTGCCATATCATAGAAGTTTAATAGTGCATTTTACTCGCCAATCCACGCGCTTTAAGATCCCGCCTAGCCCAGTACGCTATCTGAAATAAGAGCGACGTAAATTGAACAAATGTGATAGAATTTGGCTGAATTCTTAAATTAACCATAATATAAAATGATCTAATCGGGTCTCTGTTTGCCCTACCCTAGAAGTTTAACAGTGCATCTTACTCGCCATTTCATGCGCTTTGAGAGGGCGCTTAGCCCAATACGCTATCTGAAATAGGAGCAACGTAAATTGAACATATGTGATAGAATTTGGCTGAATTCTTAAATTAACCATAATATAAAATGATCTAATCGGGTCTCTGTTCGCCCTACCCTAGAAGTGTAATAGTGCATTTCACTCGCCATTTCATGCGCTTTGAGATGCCGCTTAGCCCAATACGCTATCTGAAATAGGAGCGACGTAAATAGAACAATTGTGATAGAATTTCGCTGAATTCTTATATTAACCAAAATATAAAATGATCTAATCGGGTCTCTGATTGCCCTATCAAAGAAGTTTAATAGTGCATTTTACTCGCCAATCCACGCGCTTTACGATTCCGCCTAGCCCAGTACGCTATCTGAAATAGGAGCGACGTAAGTTGAACAAATGTGATAGAATTTTTCTGAATTCCTAAGGAAACCATAATATGAAATGATCTAATCGGGTCTCTGTTTGCCCTACCCTAGAAGTTTAATAGTGCATTTTACTCGCCATTTCATGCGCTTTGAGATGGCGCTCAGCCCAATACGCTATCTGAAATAGGAGCGACGTAAATTGAACAAATGTGATAGAATTTTGCTGAATTCGTAAATTAATCATAATATAAAATGATCTAAACGGGTCTCTGTTTGCCCTACCCTAGAAGTTTAATAGTGCATTTTACTCGCCATTTCATGCGCTTTGAGATGGCGCTTATCCCAATACGCTATCTGAAATAGGAGCGACGTAAATTGAACGAATGTGATAGAATTTCGCTGAATTCTTATATTAACCAAAATATAAAATGATCTAATCGGGTCTCTGTTTGCCCTACCCTAGAAGTATAATAGTTCATTTTACTCGCCATATCATGCGGTTTGAGATGCCGCTTAGCCCAATACGCTATCTGAAATAGGAGCGACGTAAATTGAACAAACGTGATAGAATTTCCCTGAATTCTTATATTAACCTTAATGTAAAATGATCTAATCGGTTCTCTGTTCGCCCTACCCTAGAAGTTTAATAGTGCCTTTCACTCGTCATTTCATGCGCTTTGAGATGCCGCTTAGCCCAATACGCTATCTGAAATAGGAGCGACGTAAATTGAACAATTGTGATAGAATTTCGCTGAATTCTTATATTAGCCGTAATATAAAATGATCTAATCGGGTCTCTGTTCGCACTATCCTAGAAGATTACTAGTGCATTTCACTCGTCATTTCATGCGCTTTGAGATGCCGCTTAGCCCAATAAGCTATCTGAAATGGGAGCGACGTAAATTGAACAAATGTGATAGAATTTTTCTGAATTCTTAAATAAACCATAATATGAAATGATCTAATCGGGTCTCTGTTTGCCCTACCCTAGAAGTTTAATAGTGCATTTCACTCGCCGTTTCATGAGCTTTGAGATGCCGCTTAGCCCAGTACGCTATCTGAAATAGGAGCGACGTAAATAGAACAATTGTGATAGAATTTCACTCAATCCTCATATTAACCAAAATATAAAATGATCTAAACGGGTCTCTGATTGCCCTATCATAGCAGTTTAATAGTGCATTTTACTCGCCAATCCACGCGCTTTAAGATTCCGCCTAGCCCAGTATGCTATCTGAAATAGGAGCGACGTAAATTGAACAAATGTGATAGAATTTGGCTGAATTCTTAAATTAACCATAATATAAAATGATCTAATCGGGTCTCTGTTTGCCCTACCCTAGAAGTTTAATAGTGTATTTTACTCGCCATTTCATGCGCTTTGAGATGCCGCTTAGCCCAATACGCATCTGAAATAGGAGCGACGTAAGTTGAACAAATGTGATAGAAATTCCCTGAATTCTTATATTAACCTTAATGTTAAATGAACTAATCGGGTCTTTGTTCGCCCTACCCTAGAAGTTTAGAAGTGCATTTTACTCGCCATTTCATGCGCTTTGAGATGCCGCTTAGCCCAATACGCTATCTGAAATAGGAGCGACGTAAATTGAACAATTGTGATAGAATTTCGCTGAATTCTTATATTAACCAAAATATAAAATGATCTAGTCGGGTCTCTGATTGCCCTATCATAGTAGTTTAATAGTGAATTTCACTCGTCGTTTCATGCGCTTTAAGATGCCGCCTAGCCCAGTACGCTATCTGAAATTGGAGCGACGTAAATTGAACAAATGTGATAGAATTTTGCTGACATCTTGAATTAACGATAATATAAAATGATCTAATCGGGTCCCTGTTTGCCCTACCCTACAAGTTTAGCAGTGCAGTTTACTCGCCATTCCATGCGCTTTGAGATGCCGCTTAGCCCAATACGATATCTGAAATAGGAGCGACGTAAATTGAACAAATGTGATAGAATTTTGCTGACATCTTGAATTAACGATAATATAAAATGATCTAATCGGGTCCCTGTTTGCCCTACCCTACAAGTTTAGCAGTGCAGTTTACTCGCCATTTCATGCGCTTTGAGATGCCGCTTAGCCCAATACGATATCTGAAATAGGAGCGACGTAAATTGAACAAATGTGATAGAATTTTGCTGACATCTTGAATTAACGATAATATAAAATGATCTAATCGGGTCCCTGTTTGCCCTACCCTACAAGTTTAGCAGTGCATTTTACTCGCCATTTCATGCGCTTTGAGATGCCGCTTAGCCCAATAAGCTATCTGAAATAGGAGCGACGTAAATTGAACAAATGTGATAGACTTACGCTGAATTCTTATATTAACCGTATTATAAAATGATCTAATCGGGTCTCTGTTTGCCTTACCCTAGAAGATTAATAGTGCATTTTACTCGTCATTTCATGCGCATTGACATGCCGCTTAGCCCAATACGCTATCTGAAATAGGAGCGACGTGAATTGAACAAATATGATAGAGTTTCGCTGAATTCTTAAATTAACCATAATATAAAATGATCTTATCCGGTCTCTGTTTGCCCTACCCTAGAAGTTTAATAGTGCATTTCACTCGTCATTTCATGCGCTTTGAGATGCCGCTTAGCCCAATAAGCTATCTGAAATAGGAGCGACGTAAATTGAACAAATGTGATAGAATTTGTCTGAATTCTTATATTAACCTTAATGTAAAATGTTCTGATCGGGTCTCTGTTCGCCCTACCCTTGAAGATTAATAGTGCATTTCACTCGTCATTTCATGCGCTTTGAGATGCCGCTTAGCCCAATACGCTATCTGAAATAGCAGCGACGTAAGTTGAACAAATGTGATAGAATTTTTCTGAATTCTTAAATAAACCATAATATGAAATGATCTAATCGGGTCTCTGTTTGCCCTACCCTAGAAGTTTAACAGTGCATTTTACTCGCCATTTCATGCTCTTTGAGATGCCGCTTAGCCCAATACGCTATCTGAAATAGGAGCGACGTAAATTGAACAAATGTGATAGAATTTCCCTGAATACTTATATTAACCTTAATGTAAAATGATCTAATCGGGTCTCCGATAGCCCAACCCTAGAAGTTCAATAGTGCATTTCACTCGCCATTTCGTGCGCTTTAAGATGCCGCCTAGCCCAGTACGCTATCTGAAATAGGAGCGACGTAAGTTGAACAAATGTGATAGAATTTCGCTGAATTCTTATATTAACCAAAATATAAAATGATCTAATCGGGTCTCTGATAGCCCTATCATAGAAGTTTAATAGTGCATTTTACCCGCCATTCCACGCACTTTAAGATGCCGCCTAGCCCAGTACGCTATCTGAAATAGGAACGACGTAAGTTGAACAAATGTGATAGAATTACGCTGAATTCTTAAATTAACCATAATATAAAATGATCTAATCGGGTCTCTGCTTGCCCTATCCTAGAAGTTTAATAGTGCATTTCACTCGTCACTTCATGCGCTTTGAGATGCCGCTAAGCCCAATAAGCTATCTGAAATAGGAGCGACGTAAATTGAACAAATGTGATAGAATTTCGCAGAATTCTTATGTTAACCAAAATATAAAATGATCTAATCTGATCTGTGTTCGCCATAGCCTAGAAGTTTAATAGTGCATTTTGTTCGCCATTTCATGCGCTTTGTGATGCCGCTTAGCCCAATACGCTATCTGAAATAGGAGCGACGTAAATTGAACAAATGTGATAGAATTTCCCTGAAATCTTATATTAAACAAAATATAAAATGATCTAATCGGGTCTCTGATTGCTCTATCATAGAAGTTTAGTAGTGCATTTTACTCGCCCTTCCATGCGCTTTAAGATGCCGCCTAGGTCAGTAGGCTATCTGAAATAGGAGCGACGTAAGATGAACAAATGTGATAGAATTGCGCTGAATTCTTATATTAACCAAAATATAAAATGATCTAATCGGGTCTCTGTTTGCCCTACCCTAGAAGTTTAATCGTGCATTTTACCCGCCATTCCACGCGCTTTAAGATGCCGCCTAGCCCAGTACGCTATCTGAAATAGGAACGACGTAAGTTGAACAAATGTGATAGAATTGCGCTGAATTCTTATATTAACCAAAATATAAAATGATCTAATCGGGACTCTGTTCGCCCCACCCTAGAAGTTTAATAGTGCATTTCACTCGTCATTTCATGCGCTTTGAGATGCCGCTTAGCCCAATACGCTATCTGAAATAGGAGCGACGTAAATTGAACAAATGTGATAGAATTTCGCTGAATTCTTATATTAACCAAAGTATAAAATGATCTAATCTGGACTCTGATTGCCCTATCATAGAAGGTTAATAGTGCATTTTACTCGCCATTCCACGCGCTTTAAGATGCCGCCTAGCCCAGTACGCTGTCTGAAATAGAAGCGACGTAAATTGAACAAGTGTGATAGAATCTCGCTGAATACTTATATTAACCTTAATGTAAAATGATCTAATCGGGTCTCTGTTCGCCCTACCCTAGAAGTTTAATAGTGCATTTCACTCGTCATTTCATGCGCTTTGAGATGACGCTTAACCCAATACGCTATCTGAAATAGGAGCGACGTAAATTGAACAAATGTGATAGAATTTCCCTGAATACTTATATTAACCTTAATGTAAAATGATCTAATCGGGTCTCCGATAGCCCAACCCCAGAAGTTTAATAGTGCATTTCACTCGCCATTTCGTGCGCTTTAAGATGCCGCCTAGCCCAGTACGCTATCCGAAATAGGAGCGACGTAAGTTGAACAAATGTGATAGAATTACGCTGAATTCTTATATTAACCGTAATATAAAATGATCTAATCGGGTCTCTGCTAGCCCTATCATAGAAGTTTAATAGTGCATTTTACCCGCCATTCCACGCGCTTTAAAATGCCGCCTAGCCCAGTACGCTATCTGAAATAGGAGCGACGTACGTTGAACAAATGTGATAGAATTACGCTGAATTCTTATATTAACCGTAATATAAAATGATCGAATCGGGTCTCTGTTTGCCTTATCCTAGAAGTTTAATAGTGCATTTTACTCGCCATTTCTTGCGCTTTGACATGCCGCTTAGCCCAATACACTATCTGAAATATCAGCGACGTAAATTGAACAAATGTGATAGAATTTTGCTGACATCTTAAATTAACCATAATATAAAATGATCTAATCGGGTCTCTGTTTGCCCTACCCTACAAGTTTAGCAGTGCATTTTACCCGCCATTTCATGCGCATTGAGATGCCGCTTAGCCCAATAAGCTATCTGAAATAGGAGCGACGTAAATTGAACAAATGTGATAGAACTTTTCTGAATTCTTAAATAAACCATAATATGAAATGATCTAATCGGGTCTCTGTTTGCCCTATCCTAGAAGTTTAATAGTGCATTTCACTCGTCACTTCATGCGCTTTGAGATGCCGCTTAGCCCAATACGCTATCTGAAATAGGAGCAACGTAAATTGAACAAATGTGATAGAATTTCGCTGAATTCTTATATTAACCAAAATATCAAATGATCTAATCGGGTCTCTGTTTGCCCTATCATAGATGTTTAATAGTGCATTTCACTCGTCATTACATGCGCTTTGAGATGCCGCCTAGCCCAGTACGCTATCTGAAATAGGAGCGACGTAAGTTGAACAAATGTGATAGAATTACGCTCAATTATTACATTAACCGTAATATAAAATTATCTAATCGGCTCTCTGTTTGCCCTACCCTAGAAGTTTAATAGTGCACTTTGCACGCCATTTCATGCGCTTTGAGATGGCGCTTAGCCCAATACGCTATCTGAAATAGGAGCGACGTAAATTGAACAAATGTGATAGAATTTCCCTGAATTCTTATATACACCTTAATGTAAAATGATCTAATCGGGTATTTGTTCGCCCTACCCTAGAAGTTTAATAGAGCATTTCACTCGCCATTTCATGCGCTTTGAGATGCCGCTTAGCCCAATAAGCTATCTGAAATAGGAGCGACGTGAATTGAACAAATGTGATAGAATTTCGCTGAATTCTTATATTAAACTTAATGTAAAATGATCTAATCGGGTCTCTGTTCGCACTACCCTAGAAGTTTAATACTGCATTTCACTCGTTATTTCATGCGCTTTGAGTTGCCGCTTAGCCCAATACGATATCTGAAATAGGAGCGATGTAAATTGAACAAATGTGATACAATTTTGCTGAATTCTTAAATTAACCATAATATAATATGATCTAATCGGGTCTCTGTTTGCCCTACCCTATAAGTTTAGTAGTGCATTTTACTCACCCTTCCACGCGCTTTAAGATGCCGCCTAGCCCAGTACGCTATCTGAAATAGGAGCGACGTAAGTTGAACAAATGTGATAGAATTTCGCTGAATTCTTATATTAACCAAAATATCAAATGATCTAATCGGGTCTCTGTTTGCCCTACCCTAGAAGTTTAATAGTGCATTTTACTCGCCATTTCTTGCGCTTTAAGATGCCGCCGAGCCCAGTACGCTATCTGATATAGGAGCGACGTAAGTTGAACAAATGTGATAGAATTACGCTGAATTCATATATTAACCGTAATATAAAATGATCTAATCGGGTCTCTGTTTGCCCTACCCTAGAAGTTTAATAGTGCATTTTACTCGCCATTTCTTGCGCTTTAAGATGCCGCCGAGCCCAGTACGCTATCTGATATAGGAGCGACGTAAGTTGATAAAATGTGATAGAATTACGCTGAATTCTTATATTAACCGTAATATAAAATGATCTAATCGGGTCTCTGTTTGCCTTATCCTAGAAGTTTAATAGTGCATTTTACTCGCCATTTCATGCGCATTGAGCTGCCGCTTAGCCCAATACGCTATCTGAAATAGGAGCGACGTAAATTGAACAAATGTGATAGAATTTTTCTGAATTCTTAAATAAACCATAATATGAAATGATCTAATCGGGTCTCTGTTTGCCCTACCCTAGAAGTTTAACAGTGCATTTCACTCGCCATTTCATGCTCTTTGAGATGCCGCTTAGCCCAATACGCTATCTGAAATAGGAGCGACGTAAATTGAACAAATGTGATAGAATTTCCCTGAATACTTATATTAACCAAAATATAAAATGATCTAATCGGGTCTCTGATTGCCCTATCAAAGAAGTTTAATAGTGCATTTTACTCGCCAATCCACGCGCTTTACGATTCCGCCTAGCCCAGTACGCTAGCTGAAATAGGAACGACGTAAATTGAAAAAATGTGATAGAATTACGCTGAATTTTTAAATTAGCGATAATATAAAATGATCTAATCGGGTCTCTGGTTGCCCTACCCTAGAAGTTTAATAGTGCATTTTACTCGCCATTTCTTGCACTTTGAGATGCCGCTTAGCCCAATACGCTATCTGAAATAGGAGCGACGTAAATTGAACAAATGTGATAGAATTTCCCTGAAATCTTATATTAAACAAAATATAAAATGATCTAAACGGGACTCTGATTGCCCTATCATAGAAGTTTAGTAGTGCATTTTACTCGCCATTCCACGCGCTTTAAGATGCCACCTAGCCCAGTACGCTATCTGATATAGGAGCGACGTAAATTGAACAAATGTGATAGAATTTGGCTGAATTCTTAAATTAACCATAATATAAAATGATCTAATCGGGTCTCTGTTTGCCCTACCCTAGAAGTTTAATAGTGCATTTTACTCGGCATTTCATGCGCTTTGAGATGGCGCTTAGCCCAATGCGCTATCTGAAATAGGAGCGACGTAAATTGAACAAATGTGATAGAATTTTGCTGAATTCGTAAATTAATCATAATATAAAATGATCTAAAGGGGTCTCTGTTTGCCCTACCCTAGAAGTTTAATAGTGCATTTTACTCGCCATTTCATGCGCTTTGAGATGGCGCTTAGCCCAATACGCTATCTGAAATAGGAGCGACGTAAATTGAACGAATGTGATAGAATTTCGCTGAATTCTTATATTAACCAAAATATAAAATGATCTAATCGGGTCTCTGCTTGCCCTACCCTAGAAGTATAATAGTTCATTTTACTCGCCATATCATGCGGTTTGAGATGCCGCTTAGCCCAATACGCTATCTGAAATAGGAGCGACGTAAATTGAAAAAACGTGATAGAATTTCCCTGAATTCTTATATTAACCTTAATGTAAAATGATCTAATCGGTTCTCTGTTCGCCCTACCCTAGAAGTTTAATAGTGCCTTTCACTCGTCATTTCATGCACTTTGAGATGCCGCTTAGCCCAATACGCTATCTGAAATAGGAGCGACGTAAATTGAACAATTGTGATAGAATTTCGCTGAATTCTTATATTAGCCGTAATATAAAATGATCTAATCGGGTCTCTGTTCGCACTATCCTAGAAGATTACTAGTGCATTTCACTCGTCATTTCATGCGCTTTGAGATGCCGCTTAGCCCAATAAGCTATCTGAAATGGGAGCGACGTAAATTGAACAAATGTGATAGAATTTTTCTGAATTCTTAAATAAACCATAATATGAAATGATCTAATCGGGTCTCTGTTTGCCCTACCCTAGAAGTTTAATAGTGCATTTTACTCGCCGTTTCATGCGCTTTGAGATGCCGCTTAGCCCAGTACGCTATCTGAAATAGGAGCGACGTAAATAGAACAATTGTGATAGAATTTCGCTCAATCCTCATATTAACCAAAATATAAAATGATCTAAACGGGTCTCTGATTGCCCTATCATAGCAGTTTAATAGTGCATTTTACTCGCCAATCCACGCGCTTTAAGATTCCGCCTAGCCCAGTATGCTATCTGAAATAGGAGCGACGTAAATTGAACAAATGTGATAGAATTTGGCTGAATTCTTAAATTAACCATAATATAAAATGATCTAATCGGGTCTCTGTTTGCCTTACCCCAGAAGTTTAATAGTGCATTTTACTCGCCATTTCATGCGATTAGAGATGCCGCTTAGCCCAATACGCTATCTGAAATAGGAGCGACGTAAATTAAACAAATGTGATAGAATTTCGCTGAATTCTTAAATTAACCATAATATAAAATGATCTAATCGGGCCTCTGTTTGCCCTATCATAGAAGTTTAATAGTGCATTTCACTCGTCATTTCATGCGCTTTGAGGTGCCTCTTAGCCCAATAAGCTATCTGAAATAGGAGCGACGTAAATTGAACAAATGTGATAGAATTTTTCTGAATTCTTAAATAAACCATAATATGAAATGATCTAATCGGGTCTCCGTTTGCTCTTCCCTAGAAGTTTAACAGTGCATTTTACTCGCCATTTCATGCGCTTTGAGATGCCGCTTAGCCCAATACGCTATCTGAAATAGGAGCGACGTAAATTGAACAAATGTGATAGAATTTTTCTGAATTCTTATATTAACCTAAATATGAAATGATCTAATCGGGTCTCTGTTTGCCCGACCCTAGAAGTTTAACAGTGCATTTTACTCGCCATTTCATGGGCTTTGAGATGCCGCTTAGCCCAATACGCTATCTGAAATAGGAGCGACGTAAATTGAACAAATGTGATAGAATTTCCCTGAATACTTATATTAACCTTAATGTAAAATGATCTAATCGAGTCTCTGTTCGCCCTACCTTAGAAGAGTAATAGTGCATTTCACTCGCCAATCCACGCGCTTTAAGATGCCGCCTAGCCCAGTACGCTATCTCAAATAGGAGCGACGTAAGTTGAACAAATGTGATAGAATTACGCTGAATTCTTATATTAACCGTAATATAAAATCATCTAATCGGGTCTCTGTTTGCCTTACCCTAGAAGTTTAATAGTGCATTTTACTCGCCATTTCATGCGCTTTGAGATGCCGCTTAGCCCAATACGCTATCTGCAATAGGAGCGACGTCCATTGAACAAATGTGATAGAATTTCGCTGAATTCTTAAATTAACCATAATATCAAATGATCTAATCGAGTCTCTGATTGCCCTATCATAGATGTTTAATAGTGCATTTCACTCGTCACTTCATGCGCTTTGAGATGCCGCCTAGCCCAGTACGCTATCTGAAATAGGAGCGACGTAAGTTGAACAAATGTGATAGAATTACGCTCAATTATTATATTAACCTTAATATAAAATTATCTAATCGGGTCTCTGTTTGCCCTACCCTAGAAGTTTAATAGTGCACTTTGCTCGCCATTTCATGCGCTTTGAGATGGCGCTTAGCCCAATACGGTATCTGAAATAGGAGCGACGTAAATTGAACAAATGTGATAGAATTTCCCTGAATTCTTATATACACCTTAATGTAAAATGATCTAATCGGGTCTTTGTTCGCCCTACCCTAGAAGTTTAATAGAGCATTTCACTCGCCATTTCATGCGCTTTGAGATGCCGCTTAGCCCAATAAGCTATCTGAAATAGGAGCGACGTGAATTGAACAAATGTGATAGAATTTCGCTGAATTCTTATATTAAACTTAATGTAAAATGACCTAATCGGGTCTCTGTTCGCACTACCCTAGAAGTTTAATACTGCATTTCACTCGTCATTTCATGCGCTTTGAGTTGCCGCTTAGCCCAATACGATATCTGAAATAGGAGCGATGTAAATTGAACAAATGTGATAGAATTTTGCTGAATTCTTAAATTAACCATAATATAATATGATCTAATCGGGTCTCTGTTTGCCCTACCCTATAAGTTTAGTAGTGCATTTTACTCACCCTTCCACGCGCTTTAAGATGCCGCCTAGCCCAGTACGCTATCTGAAATAGGAGCGACGTAAGTTGAACAAATGTGATAGAATTACGCTGAATTCTTATATTAACCGTAATATAAAATGATCTAATCGGGTCTCTGTTTGCCCTACCCTAGAAGTTTAATAGTGCATTTTACTCGCCATTTCTGGCGCTTTAAGATGCCGCCGAGCCCAGTACGCTATCTGATATAGGAGCGACGTAAGTTGATAAAATGTGATAGAATTACGCTGAATTCTTATATTAACCGTAATATAAAATGATCTAATCGGGTCTCTGTTTGCCTTATCCTAGAAGTTTAATAGTGCATTTTACTCGCCATTTCATGCGCATTGAGCTGCCGCTTAGCCCAATACGCTATCTGAAATAGGTGCGACGTAAATTGAACAAATGTGATAGAATTTTTCTGAATTCTTAAATAAACCATAATATGAAATGATCTAATCGGGTCTCTGTTTGCCCTACCATAGAAGTTTAACAGTGCATTTCACTCGCCATTTCATGCTCTTTGAGATGCCGCTTAGCCCAATACGCTATCTGAAATAGGAGCGACGTAAATTGAACAAATGTGATAGAATTTCCCTGAATACTTATATTAACCAAAATATAAAATGATCTAATCGGGTCTCTGATTGCCCTATCAAAGAAGTTTAATAGTGCATTTTACTCGCCAATCCACGCGCTTTACGATTCCGCCTAGCCCAGTACGCTAGCTGAAATAGGAACGACGTAAATTGAAAAAATGTGATAGAATTACGCTGAATTTTTAAATTAACGATAATATAAAATGATCTAATCGGGTCTCTGGTTGCCCTACCCTAGAAGTTTAATAGTGCATTTTACTCGCCATTTCTTGCGCTTTGAGATGCCGCTTAGCCCAAGACGCTATCTGAAATAGTAGCGACGTAAATGGAACAAATGAGATAGAATTTGGCTGAATTCTTAAATTAACCATAATATAAAATGATCTAATCGGGTCTCTGTTTGCCCTACCCCACAACTTTAGCAGTGCATTTTACCCGCCATTTCATGCGCATTGAGATGCCGCTTAGCCCAATAAGCTATCTGAAATAGGAGCGACGTAAATGGAACGAATGTGATAGAATTTTTCTGAATTCTTAAATAAACCATAATATAAAATCATCTTATCGGGTCTCTGTTTGCCGTACCCTAGAAGTTTAATAGTGCATTTTACTCGCCATTTCTTGCGCTTTAAGATGCCGCCGCGCCCAGTACGCTATCTGAAGTAGGAGCGACGTTAGTTGAACAAATGTGATAGAATTACGCTGAATTCTTATATTAACCGAAATATAAAATGATCTAATCGGACTCTGTTTGCCCTACCCTACAAGTTTAGCAGTGCATTTTACTCGCCATTTCATGCGCTTTGAGATGCCACTTAGCCCAATACGCTATCTGAAATAGGAGCAACGTAAATTGAACAAATGTGATAGAATTTCCCTGAATACTTATATTAAACAAAATATAAAATGATCTAATCGGGTCTCTGATTGCCCTATCAAAGAAGTTTAATAGTGCATTTTACTCGCCAATCCACGCGCTTTACGATTCCGCCTAGCCCAGTACGCTATCTGAAATAGGAGCGACGTAAATTGAACAAATGTGATAGAATTTTTCTGAATTCCTAAAGAAACCATAATATGAAATGATCTAATCGGGTCTCTGTTTGCCCTACCCTAGAAGTTTAATAGTGCATTTTACTCGCCATTTCATGCGCTTTGAGATGGCGCTCAGCCCAATACGCTATCTGAAATAGGAGCGACGTAAATTGAACAAATGTGATAGAATTTTGCTGAATTCGTAAATTAATCATAATATAAAATGATCTAAACGGGTCTCTGTTTGCCCTACCCTAGAAGTTTAATAGTGCATTTTACTCGCCATTTCCTGCGCTTTGAGATGGCGGTTAGCCCAATACGCTATCTGAAATAGGAGCGACGTAAATTGAACGAATGTGATAGAATTTCGCTGAATTCTTATATTAACCAAAATATAAAATGATCTAATCGGGTCTCTGCTTGCCCTACCCTAGAAGTATAATAGTTCATTTTACTCGCCATATCATGCGGTTTGAGATGCCGCTTAGCCCAATACGCTATCTGAAATAGGAGCGACGTAAATTGAACAAACGTGATAGAATTTCCCTGAATTCTTATATTAACCTTAATGTAAAATGATCTAATCGGTTCTCTGTTCGCCCTACCCTAGAAGTTTAATAGTGCCTTTCACTCGTCATTTCATGCGCTTTGAGATGCCGCTTAGCCCAATACGCTATCTGAAATAGGAGCGACGTAAATTGAACAATTGTGATAGAATTTCGCTGAATTCTTATATTAGCCGTAATATAAAATGATCTAATCGGGTCTCTGTTCGCACTATCCTAGAAGATTACTAGTGCATTTCACTCGTCATTTCATGCGCTTTGAGATGCCGCTTAGCCCAATAAGCTATCTGAAATGGGAGCGACGTAAATTGAACAAATGTGATAGAATTTTTCTGAATTCTTAAATAAACCATAATATGAAATGATCTAATCGGGTCTCTGTTTGCCCTACCCTAGAAGTTTAATAGTGCATTTCACTCGCCGTTTCATGCGCTTTGAGATGCCGCTTAGCCCAGTACGCTATCTGAAATAGGAGCGACGTAAATAGAACAATTGTGATAGAATTTCGCTCAATCCTCATATTAACCAAAATATAAAATGATCTAAACGGGTCTCTGATTGCCCTATCATAGCAGTTTAATAGTGCATTTTACTCGCCAATCCACGCGCTTTAAGATTCCGCCTAGCCCAGTATGCTATCTGAAATAGGAGCGACGTAAATTGAACAAATGTGATAGAATTTGGCTGAATTCTTAAATTAACCATAATATAAAATGATCTAATCGGGTCTCTGTTTGCCCTACCCTAGAAGTTTAATAGTGTATTTTACTCGCCATTTCATGCGCTTTGAGATGCCGCTTAGCCCAATACGCATCTGAAATAGGAGCGACGTAAGTTGAACAAATGTGATAGAAATTCCCTGAATTCTTATATTAACCTTAATGTTAAATGAACTAATCGGGTCTTTGTTCGCCCTACCCTAGAAGTTTAGAAGTGCATTTTACTCGCCATTTCATGCGCTTTGAGATGCCGCTTAGCCCAATACGCTATCTGAAATAGGAGCGACGTAAATTGAACAATTGTGATAGAATTTCGCTGAATTCTAATATTAACCAAAATATAAAATGATCTAGTCGGGTCTCTGATTGCCCTATCATAGTAGTTTAATAGTGAATTTCACTCGTCATTTCATGCGCTTTAAGATGCCGCCTAGCCCAGTACGCTATCTGAAATTGGAGCGACGTAAATTGAACAAATGTGATAGAATTTTGCTGACATCTTGAATTAACGATAATATAAAATGATCTAATCGGGTCCCTGTTTGCCCTACCCTACAAGTTTAGCAGTGCAGTTTACTCGCCATTTCATGCGCTTTGAGATGCCGCTTAGCCCAATACGATATCTGAAATAGGAGCGACGTAAATTGAACAAATGTGATAGAATTTTGCTGACATCTTGAATTAACGATAATATAAAATGATCTAATCGGGTCCCTGTTTGCCCTACCCTACAAGTTTAGCAGTGCAGTTTACTCGCCATTTCATGCGCTTTGAGATGCCGCTTAGCCCAATACGATATCTGAAATAGGAGCGACGTAAATTGAACAAATGTGATAGAATTTTGCTGACATCTTGAATTAACGATAATATAAAATGATCTAATCGGGTCCCTGTTTGCCCTACCCTACAAGTTTAGCAGTGCATTTTACTCGCCATTTCATGCGCTTTGAGATGCCGCTTAGCCCAATAAGCTATCTGAAATAGGAGCGACGTAAATTGAACAAATGTGATAGACTTACGCTGAATTCTTATATTAACCGTATTATAAAATGATCTAATCGGGTCTCTGTTTGCCTTACCCTAGAAGATTAATAGTGCATTTTACTCGTCATTTCATGCGCATTGAGATGCCGCTTAGCCCAATACGCTATCTGAAATAGGAGCGACGTGAATTGAACAAATATGATAGAGTTTCGCTGAATTCTTAAATTAACCATAATATAAAATGATCTTATCCGGTCTCTGTTTGCCCTACCCTAGAAGTTTAATAGTGCATTTCACTCGTCACTTCATGCGCTTTGAGATGCCGCTTAGCCCAATAAGCTATCTGAAATAGGAGCGACGTAAATTGAACAAATGTGATAGAATTTGTCTGAATTCTTATATTAACCTTAATGTAAAATGTTCTGATCGGGTCTCTGTTCGCCCTACCCTTGAAGATTAATAGTGCATTTCACTCGTCATTTCATGCGCTTTGAGATGCCGCTTAGCCCAATACGCTATCTGAAATAGCAGCGACGTAAGTTGAACAAATGTGATAGAATTTTTCTGAATTCTTAAATAAACCATAATATGAAAGATCTAATCGGGTCTCTGTTTGCCCTACCCTAGAAGTTTAACAGTGCATTTTACTCGCCATTTCATGCTCTTTGAGATGCCGCTTAGCCCAATACGCTATCTGAAATAGGAGCGACGTAAATTGAACAAATGTGATAGAATTTCCCTGAATACTTATATTAACCTTAATGTAAAATGATCTAATCGGGTCTCCGATAGCCCAACCCTAGAAGTTTAATAGTGCATTTCACTCGCCATTCGTGCGCTTTAAGATGCCGCCTAGCCCAGTACGCTATCTGAAATAGGAGCGACGTACGTTGAACAAATGTGATAGAATTACGCTGAATTCTTATATTAACCGTAATATAAAATGATCTAATCGGGTCTCTGATAGCCCTATCATAGAAGTTTAATAGTGCATTTTACCCGCCATTCCACGCGCTTTAAGATGCCGCCTAGCCCAGTACGCTATCTGAAATAGGAGCGACGTAAATTGAACAAATGTGAGAGACTTTCGCTGAATTCTTATATTAACCTTAATGTAAAGTGTTCTAATCGGGTCTCTGTTCGCCCTACCCTAGAAGATTAATAGTGCATTTCACTCGTCATTTCATGCGCTTTGAGATGCCGCTTTGCCCAATTAGCTATCTGAAATAGGAGCGACGTAAATTGAACAAATGTGATAGTATTTCGCTGAATTCTTAAATTAACCATAATATAAAATGATCTAATCGGGTCTCTGTTTGCCCTACCCTAGAAGCTTAATAGTGCATTTCACTCGTCAATTCATACGCTTTGCGATGCCGCTTAGCCCAATACGCTATCTGAAATAGGATCGACGTAAATTGAACAAATGTTATAGAATTTCGCTGAAACCTTATATTAACCAAAATATAAAATGATCTAGTCGGCTCTCTGATTGCCGTATCATAGAAGTTTAGTAGTGCATTTTACTCGCCCTTCCACGAGCTTTAAGATGCAGCCAAGCCCAATACGCTATCTGAAATAGGAGCGACGTAAATTGAACAATTGTGATAGAATTTTGCTGAATTCTTAAATTAAACGTAACATAAAATGATCTAATCGGGTCTCTGTTTGCCCTACCCTAGAAGTTTAATAGTGCATTTTACTCGCCATTTCATGCGCTTTGAGATGCCGCTCAGCCCAATACGCTATATGAAATAGGAGCGACGTAAATTGAACAAATGTGATAGAATTACGCTGAATTCTTAAATTAACCATTACATAAAATGATCTAATCGGGTCTCTGTTTGCCCTACCCTAGAAGTTTAATAGTGCATTTTACTCGCCATTTCATGCGCTTTGAGATGCCGCATAGCCCAATACGCTATCTGAAATAGGAGCGACGTAAATTGAACAAATGTGATAGAATTTCCGTGAATCCTTATATTAACCTTAATGTAAAATCATCTAATCGGGTCTCTGTTCGCCCTACCATAGAAGTCTAATTTTGCATTTCACTCGCCATTTCATGCGCTTTGTGATGCCGCTTAGCCCAATACGCTATCTGAAATAGGAGCGACGTAAGTTGAACAAATGTGATAGAATTTCGCTGAAATCTTCTATTAACCATAATGTAAAAAGATCTGATCGGGTCTCTGTTCTCCCTAGCCTAGAAGTTTAATAGTGCATTTTATTCGCCACTTCATGCGCTTTGAGATGCCGCTTAGCCGAATACGCTATCTGAAATAGGAGCGACGTAAATTGAACAAATGTGATACTATTTCCCTGAAATCTAATATTAAACAAAATATAAAATGATCTAATCGGGTCTCTGATTGCCCTATCATAGAAGTTTAGTAGTGCATTTTACTCGCCATTCCACGCGCTTTAAGTTGCCGCCTAGCCCAGTACGCTATCTGAAATAGGAGCGACGTAAGTTGAACAAATGTGATAGAATTACGCTGAATTCTTTTATTAACCATAATGTAAAATGATCTGCTCGGGTCTCTGTTCGCCCTAGCCTAGAAGTTTAATAGTGCATTTTATTCGCCATTTCATGCGCTTTGAGATGCCGCTTAGCCCAAAACGCTATCTGAAATAGAAGCGACGTAAATTGAACAAATGCGATAGAATTTCGCTGAATTCTTAAATTAACCATAATATAAAATGATCCAATCGGGTCTCTGTTCGCCCGACCATAGAAGTCTAATAGTGCATTTCACTCGCCATTTCATGCGCTTTGAGATGCCGCTTAGCCCAATACGCTATCTGAAATAGGAGCGACGTAAATTGAACAAATGTGATAGAATTTCCCTGAAATCTTATATTAAACAAAATATAAAATGATCTAATCGGGTCTCTGATTGCTCTGTCATAGAAGTTTAGTAGTGCATTTTACTCGCCCTTCCACGCGCTTTAAGATGCCGCATAGGTCAGTAGGCTATCTGAAATAGGAGCGACGTAAGATGAACAAATCAGATAGAATTACGCTGAATTCTTATATTAACCGTAATATAAAATGAACTAATCGGGTCTCCGTTTGCCTTATCCTAGAAGTTTAATAGCGCATTTTACGCGCCATTTCATGCGCTTTGAGAGGCCGCTTAGCCCAATACGCTATCTGAAATAGGAGCGACGTAAATTGAACAAATGTGATAGAATTTCCGTGAATTCTTATATAAATCTTAATGTAAAATGATCCAATCGGGTCTCTGTTCGCCCTACCATAGAAGTCTAATAGTGCATTTCACTCGCCATTTCATGCGCTTTGAGATGCCGCTTAGCCCAATACGCTATCTGAAATAGGAGCGACGTAAATTGAACAAATGTGACGTAATTTCGCTGAATTCTTTTATTAACATTAATGTAAAATGATCTAATCGAGTCTCTGTTTCCCCTACCATAGAATTTTAATAGTGCATTCTACTCGCCATTCCACGCGCTTTAAGATGCCGCCTATCCCAGTACGCTATCTGAAATAGGAGCGACGTAAATTCAACAAATGTGATAGAATCTTGCTGAATTCTTAAATTAACCATAATATAAAATGATCTAATCGGGTCTCTGTTTGCCCTACCCTAGGAGTTTAATAGTGCATTTTACTCGCCATTTCAGGCGCTTTGAGATGCCGCTTAGCCCAATACGCTATCTGAAATATCAGCGACACGAATTGAACAAATGTGATAGAATTTCCCTGAATTCTTATATTAACCAAAATATAAAATGATCTAATCGGGTCTCTGTTTGCCCTACCCTAGAAGTTTAATCGTGCATTTTACACGCCATTTCATGCGCTTTGAGATGCCGCTTAGCCCAATACGCTATCTGAAATAGGAGCGATGTAAATTGATCAAATGTGATAGAATTTCGCTGAATCCTTTTATTAACCATAACGTAAAATGATCTAATCGGGTCTCTGTTTGCCCCACCCTAGAAGTCTAATAGTGCATTTTACTCGCCATTTCTTGCGCTTTGAGATGCCGCTTAGCCCAATACGCTATCTGAAATAGGAGCGACGTGAATTGAACAAATGTGATAGAATTTCGCTGAATTCTTATATTAACCAAAATATAAAATGATCTAAACGGGTCTCTGATTGCCCTATCATAGAAGTTTAAGAGTGCATTTTGCTCGCCATTCCACGCGCTTTAAGATGCCGCCTAGCCCAGTACGCTATCTGAAATAGGAGCGACGTAAGTTGAACAAATGTGATAGAATAACGCTGAATTCTTATATTAACCGTAATATGAAATGGTCTAATCGGGTCTCCGTTTGCCTTATCCTAGAAGTTTAATAGTGCATTTTACTGGCCATTTCATGCGCTTTGAGATGCCGCTTAGCCCAATAGATATCTGAAATAGGAGCGACGTAAATTGAACAAATATGATAGAATTTCCCTGAAATCTTATATTAACCGTAATATAAAATGATCTAATCGGGTCTCTGTTTGCATTACCCTCGAAGTATAATAGTGCATTTTACTCGCCTTTCCACGCGCTTTAAGATGCCGCCTATCCGAGTACGCTATCTGAAATAGGAGCGACGTAAGTTGAACAAATGTGATAGAATAACGCTGAATTCTTATATTAACCGTAATATAAAATGGTCTAATCGGGTCTCTGATTGCCCTATCATAGAAGTTTAATAGTGCATTTTACTCGTCATTCCACGCGCTTTAAGATGCCGCCTAGCCCAGTACGCTATCTGAAATAGGAGCGACGTAAATTGAACAAATGTGATAGAATTTCGCTGAATTCTTATATTAACGGTAATATAAAATGATATAATCGGGTCTCTGTTTGCCCTATCATAGAAGTTTAATAGTGCATTTTACTCGCCATTACACACGCTTTAAGATGCCGCCTAGCCCAGTACGCTATCTGAAATATCAGCGACGTAAATTGAACAAATGTGATAGAATTTCCGTGAATTCTTATATTAACCTTAATGTAAAATGATCCAATCGGGTCTCTGTTCGCCCTACCATAGAAGTCTAATAGTGCATTTCACACGCCATTTCATGCGCTTTGAGATGCCGCTTAGCCCAATACGCTATCTGAAATAGGACCGACGTAAATTGAACAAATGTGATAGAATGTTGCTGAATTTTTAAATTAACCATAATATAAAATGATGTAATCGGGTCTCTGTTCGCCCTACCCAAGAAGTTTAATAGTGCCTTTCTCTCGTCATTTAATGCGCTTTGAGATGCCGCATAGCCCAATACGCTATCTGAAATAGGAGCGACGTAAATTGAACAAATGTGATAAAATTTCGCTGAATTCTTATATTAACGGTAATATAAAATGATATAATCGGGTCTCTGTTTGCATTACCATAGAAGTTTAATAGTGCATTTTACACGCCATTTCATGCGCTTTGAGATGCCGCTTAGCCCAATACGCTATCCGCAATAGGATCGACGTAAATTGTACAAATGAGATAGAATTTCGCTGAATTCTTAAATTAACCATAATATAAAGTGATCTAAACTGGTCTCTCTTTGCCCCACCCTAGAAGTTTAATAGTGCATTTTACTCGCCATTTCTTGCGCTTTGAGATGCCGCTTAGCCCAATACGCTATCTGAAATAGGAGCAACGTAAATTGAACAAATGTGATAGAATTTCGCTGAATTCTTAAATTAACCATAATATAAAATGATCTAATGGGGTCTCTGTTTGCCCTACCCTAGAAGTTTAATAGTGCATTTTACTCGCCATATCTTGCGCTTTGAGATGCCGCTTAGCCCAATACGCTATCTGCAATAGGAGCGACGTAAATTGAGCAAATGTGATAGAATTTCGCTGAATTCTTATATTAACCAAAATATAAAATGATCTAAACGGGTCTCTGATTGCCCTATCATAGAAGTTTAATAGTGCATTTTACTCGCCATTACACACGCTTTAAGATGCCGCCTAGCCCAGTACGCTATCTGAAATAGGAACGACGTAAATTGAACAAATGTGATAGAATTTCGCTGAATTCTTATATTAACCAAAATATAAAATGATCTAATCGGGTCTCTGATTGCCCTATCATAGAAGTTTAATAGTGCATTTTACTCGCCATTACACACGCTTTAAGATGCCGCCTAGCCCAGTACGCTATCTGAAATATCAGCGACGTAAATTGAACAAATGTGATAGAATTTCCGTGAATTCTTATATTAACCTTAATGTAAAATGATCCAATCGGGTCTCTGTTCGCCCTACCATAGAAGTCTAATAGTGCATTTCACACGCCATTTCATGCGCTTTGAGATGCCGCTTAGCCCAATACGCTATCTGAAATAGGAGCGACGTAAGTTGAACAAATGTGATAGAATTACGCTGAATTCTTAAATTAACCATAATATAAAGTGATCTAATCGGGTCTCTGTTTGCCCTACCCCAGAAGATTAACAGTTCATTTTAGTCGCCATTTCATGCGCTTTGAGATCCGGCTTAGCCCAATACGCTATCTGAAATAGGAGCGACGTAAATTGAACAAATGTGATAGAATTTCCCTGAAACCTTATATTAATCAAAATATAAAATGATCTAATCGGGTCTTTGATTGCCCTATCATAGAAAATTAGTAGTGCATTTTACTCGCCATTCCACGCGCTTTAAGATGCCGCCTAGCCCAGTACGCTATCTGAAATAGGAGCGACGTAACTTCAACAAATATGATAGAATTACGCTGAATTCTTATATTAACCGTAATATAAAATGATCTAATCGGGTCTCTGTTTGCCTTATCCTAGAAGTTTAATAGCGCATTTTACTCGCCATTTCATGTGCTTTGAGATACCGCTTAGCCCAATGCGCTAACTGAAATAGGAGCGGCGTAAATTGAACAAATGTGATAGAATTTCCCTGAAATCTTATATTAAACAAAATATAAAATGATCTAATCGGGTCTCTGATTGCCCTATCATAGAAGTTTAAGAGTGCATTTTACTCGCCCTTCCACGCGCATTATGATGCCGCCTAGCGCAGTACGCTATTTTAAATAGGAGCGACGTAAGTTTAACAAATGTGATAGAATTACGCTGAATTCTTATATTATCCGTAATATAAAATGATCTAATCGGGTCTCTGTTTGCACTAACCTAGAAGTTTAATAGTGCTTTCTACTCGCCATTTCATGCGCTTTGAGATGCCGCTTAGCCCAATACGCTATCTGAAATATGAGCGACGTAAATTGCACAAATGTGATAGAATTTCCCTGAAATCATATATTAAACAAAATATAAAATGATCTAATCGGGTCTGTGAATGCCCTATCATAGAAGCTTAATAGTGCATTATACTCGCCATTCCACGCGGTTTAAGATGCCGGCCAGCCCAGTACGCTATCTAAAATAGGAGCGACGTAATTTGAAGAAATGTGATAGAATTACGCTGAATTCTTATATTAACCGTAATATAAAATGAACTAATCGGGTCTCCGTTTGCCTTATCCTAGAAGTTTAACAGCGCATTTTACGCGCCATTTCATGCGCTTTGAGATGCCGCATAGCCCAATACGCTATCTGAAATAGGAGCGACGTAAATTGAACAAATGTGATAGAATTTCCGTGAATCCTTATATTAACCTTAATGTAAAATGATCTAATCTGGTCTCTGTTCGCCCTACCATAGAAGTCTAATGGTGCATTTCACTCGCCATTTCATGCGCTTTGAGATGCCGCTTAGCCGAATACGCTATCTGATATAGGAGCGACGTAAGTTGAACAAATGTGATAGAATTTTGCTGAATTCTTAAATTAACCATAATATAAAATGATCTAATCGGGTCTCTGTTTGCCCTACCATAGAAGTCTAATAGTGCATTTCACTCGCCATTTCATGCGCTTTGAGATGCCGCTTAGCCCAATACGCTATCTGAAATATGAGCGACGTAAATTGCACAAATGTGATAGAATTTCCCTGAAATCTTATATTAAACAAAATATAAAATGATCTAATCGGGTCTGTGAATGCCCTATCATAGAAGCTTAATAGTGCATTATACTCGCCATTCCACGCGGTTTAAGATGCCGGCCAGCCCAGTACGCTATCTAAAATAGGAGCGACGTAATTTGAAGAAATGTGATAGAATCTCGCTGAATTCTTATATTAACCATAATATAAAATGATCCAATCGGGTCTCTGTTCGCCCTACCATAGAAGTCTAATAGTGCATTTCACTCGCCATTTCATGCGCTCTGAGATGCCGCTTAGCCCAATACGCTATCTGAAATAGGAGCGACGTAAATTGAACAAATGTGATAGAATTTCCCTGAAATCTTATATTAAACAAAATATAAAATGATCTAATCGGGTCTCTGATTGCTCTATCATAGAAGTTTAGTAGTGCATTTTACTCGCCCTTCCACGCGCTTTAAGATGCCGCATAGGTCAGTAGGCTATCTGAAATAGGAGCGACGTAAGATGAACAAATGTGATAGAATTACGCTGAATTCTTATATTAAACGTAATATAAAATGAACTAATCGGGTCTCCGTTTGCCTTATCCTAGAAGTATAGTAGCGCATTTTACGCGCCATTTCATGCGCTTTAAGAGGCCGCTTAGCCCAATACGCTATCTGAAATAGGAGCGACGTAAATTGAACAAATGTGATAGAATTTCCGTGAATTCTTATATTAACCTTAATGTAAAATGATCCAATCGGGTCTCTGTTCGCCCTACCATAGAAGTCTAATAGTGCATTTCACACGCCATTTCATGCGCTTTGAGATGCCGCTTAGCCCAATACGCTATCTGAAATAGGAGCGACGTAAGTTGAACAAATGTGATAGAATTACGCTGAATTCTTTTATTAACCATAATGTAAAATGATCTGCTCGGGTCTCTGTTCGCCCTAGCCTAGAAGTTTAATAGTGCATTTTATTCCTCATTTCATGCGCTTTGAGATGCCGCTTAGCCCAATACGCTATCTGAAATTGGAGCGACGTAAATTGAACAAATGTGATAGAATTTCGCTGAATTCATAAATTAACCATAATATAAAATGATCCAATCGTGTCTCTGTTCGCCCTACCATAGAAGTCTAATAGTGCATTTCGCTCGCCATTTCATGCGCTTTGAGATGCCGCTTAGCCCAATACGCTATCTGAAATAGGAGCGACGTAAATGGAACAAATGTGATAGAATTTCCCTGAAATCTTATATTAAACAAAATATAAAATGATCTAATCGGGTCTCTGATTGCTCTATCATAGAAGTTTAGTAGTGCATTTCACTCGCCCTTCCACGCGCTTTAAGATGCCGCATAGGTCAGTAGGCTATCTGAAATAGGAGCGACGTAAGATGAACAAATGTGATAGAATTACGCTGAATTCTTATATTAACCGTAATATAAAATGAACTAATCGGGTCTCCGTTTGCCTTATCCTAGAAGTATAATAGCGCATTTTACGCGCCATTTCATGCGCTTTGAGAGGCCGTTTAGCCCAATACGCTATCTGAAATAGGAGCGACGTAAATTGAACAAATGTGATAGAATTTCCGTGAATTCTTATATAAACCTTAATGTAAAATGATCCAATCGGGTCTCTGTTCGCCCTACTATAGAAGTCTAATAGTGCATTTCACTCGCCATTTCATGCGCTTTGAGGTGCCGCTTAGCCTAGTACGCTATCTGAAATAGGAGCGACGTAAGTTGAACAAATGTGATAGAATTTCGCTGAATTCTTTTATTAACATTAATGTAAAATGATCTAATCGAGTCTCTGTTTGCCCTACCATAAAATTTTAATAGTGCATTCTACTCGCCATTCCACGCGCTTTAAGATGCCGCCTATCCCAGTACGCTATCTGAAATAGGAGCGACGTAAATTCAACAAATGTGATAGAATCTTGCTGAATTCTTAAATTAACCATAATATAAAATGATCTAATCGGGTCTCTGTTTGCCCTACCCTAGGAGTTTAATAGTGCATTTTACTCGCCATCTCATGCGCTTTGAGATGCCGTTTAGCCCAATACGCTATCAGAAATATCAGCGACACGAATTGAACAAATGTGATAGAATTTCCCTGAATTCTTATATTAACCAAAATATAAAATGATCTAATCGGGTCTCTGTTTGCCCTACCCTAGAAGTTTAATCGTGCATTTTACACGCCATTTCATGCGCTTTGAGATGCCGCTTAGCCCAATACGCTATCTGAAATAGGAGCGATGTAAAGTGATCAAATGTGATAGAATTTCGCTGAATTCTTTTATTAACCATAACGTAAAATGATCTAATCGGGTCTCTGTTCGCCCTAGCGTAGAAGCTTAATTGTGCATTTTATTCGTCATTTCATGCGCTTTGAGATGCCGCTTAGCCCAATACGCTATCTGAAATAGGAGCGACGTAAATTGAACAAATGTGATAGAATTACGCTGAATTCTTATATTAACCGTAATATAAAATGATCTAATCTGGTCTCTGTTTGCCCTACCCTAGAAGTTTAACAGTGCATTTTACTCGTCATTTCATGCGCTTCGAGATGCCGCATAGCCCAATACGCTATCTGACATAGGAGCGACGTAAATTGAACAAATGTGATAGAATTTCGCTGAATTCTTAAATTAACCATAATATAAAATGATCTAATCGGGTCTCTGATTGCCCTATTATAGAAGTTTAATAGTGCATTTTACTCGTCATTCCACGCGCTTTAAGATGCCGCCTAGCCCAGTACGCTATCTGAAATAGGAGCAACGTAAATTGAACAAATGTGATAGAATTTCGCTGAATTCTTATATTAACCAGAATATAAAATGATCTAATCGGGTCTCTGATTGCCCTATCATAGAAGATTAAGAGTGCATTTTACTGGCCATTTCATGCGCATTGAGATGCCGCTTAGCCCAATACGCTATCTGAAATAGGAGCGATGTAAATTGAACAAATGTGATAGAATTTCGCTGAATTCTTAAATTAACCATAATATAAAATGATCTAAACGGGACTCTGATTGCCCGATCATAGAAGTTTAGTGGTGCATTTTACTCGCCCTTCCACGCGCTTTAAGATGCCGCCTAGCCAAGTACACTATCTGAAATAGGAGCGACGTATGTTGAACAAATGTGATAGAATTACGCTGAATTCTTATATTAACCATAATATAAAATGATCTAATCGTGTCTCTGATTGCCCTATCATAGAAGATTAAGAGTGCATTTTGCTCGCCATTCCACGCGCTTTAAGATGCCGCCTAGCCCAGTACGCTATCTGAAATAGGAGCGACGTAAGTTGAACAAATGTGATAGAATAACGCTGAATTCTTATATTAACCGTAATATGAAATGGTCTAATCGGGTCTCCGTTTGCCTTATCCTAGAAGTTTAATAGTGCATTTTACTGGCCATTTCATGCGCATTGAGATGCCGCTTAGCCCAATACGCTATCTGAAATAGGAGCGATGTAAATTGAACATATGTGATAGAATTTCGCTGAATTCTTATATTAACCAAAATATAAAATGATCTAATCGGGTCTCTGATTGCCCTATCATAGAAGTTTAATAGTTCATTTTACTCGCCATTCCTAGCGCTTTAAGATGCCGCCTATCCGGGTACGCTATCTGAAATAGGAGCGACGTAAATTGAACAAATGTGATAGAATTTTTCTGAATTCTTAAATTAACCATAATATAAAATGATCTAAACTGGTCTCTGTTTGCCCTACCCTAGAAGTTTAATAGTGCATTTTACTCGCCATTTCTTGCGCTTTGTGATACCGCTTAGCCCAATACGCTATCTGAAATAGGAGCGACGTAAATTGAACAAATGTGACAGAGTTACGCTGAATTCTTATATTAACCAAAATATAAAATGATCTAATCGGGTCTCTGATTGCCCTATCATAGAAGTTTAATAGCGCATTTTACTCGCCATTCCATGCGCTTTAAGTTGCCGCCTAGCCCAGTACGCTATCTGAAATAGGAGCTACGAAAGTTGAACAAATGTCACAGAATTACGCTGAATTCTTATATTAACCGTAATATAAAATGATCTAATCGGGTCTCTGTTTGCCTTATCCTAGAAGTTTAATAGTGCATTTTACTCGCCATTTCTTGCGCTTTGAGATGACGCTTAACACAAGTCGCTATCTGAAATAGGAGCGACGTAAATTGAACAAATGTGATAGAATTTCGCTGAATTCTTATATTAACCTTAATTTAAAATGATCTAATCGGGTCTTTGTTCGCCCTACCCTTGAAGTTTAATGGTGCATTTCACTCGTCATTTCATGCGCTTTGAGATGCCGCTTAGCCCAATAAGCTATCTGAAATAGGAGCGACGTAAATTGAACAAATGTGATAGAATTTCGCTGAATTCTTATATTAACCAAAATATAAAATGATCTAATCGGGTCTCTGATTGCCCTATCATAGAAGTTTAATAGTGCATTTTACTCGCCATTCCACGCGCTTTAAGTTGCCGCCTAGCCCAGTACGCTATCTGAAATAGGAGCTACGTAAGTTGAACAAATGTGACAGAATTACGCTGAATTCTTATATTTACCGTAATATAAAATGATCTAATCGGGTCTCTGTTTGCCTTATCCTAGAAGTTTAATAGTGCATTTTACTCGCCATTTCATGCGCTTTGAGATGCCGCATAGCCCAATACGCTATCAGAAATAGGAGCGACGTAAATTGAACAAATGTGATAGAATTTCGCTGAATTCTTATATTAACCTCAATGTAAAATGATCTAATCGGGTCTTTGTTCGCCCTACCCTAGAAGTTTAATAGTGCATTTCACTCGTCATTTCATGCGCTTTGAGATGCCGCTTAGCCCAATAGGCTATCTGAAATATCAGCCACGTAAATTGAACAAATGTGAGAGAATTTCGCTGAATTCTGAAATTAACCATAATATAAAATGATCTTATCGGGTCTCTGTTTGCCCTACCCTAGAAGTTTAATAGTGCATTTTACTCGCCATTACACACGCTTTAAGATGCCGCTTAGCCCAATACGCTATCTGAATTATCAGCGACGTAAATTGAACAAATGTGAGAGAATTTCGCTGAATTCTTAAATTAACCAAAATATAAAATGATCTAATGGGGTCTCTGTTTGCCCTACCCTAGAAGTTTAATAGTGCATTTTACTCGCCATTTCCTGCGCTTTGAGATGCCGCTTAGCACAAGTCGCTATCTGAAATAGGAGCGATGTAAATTGAACAAATGTGAGAGAATCTCGCTGAATTCTTATATTAACCTTAATGTAAAATGATGTAATCGGGTCTCTGTTCGCGCTACCCTAGAAGATTACTAGTGCATTTCACACGTCATTTCATGCGCTTTGAGATGCCGCTTAGCTGAATAAGCTATCTGAAATAGGAGCGACGTAAATTGGACAAATGTGATAGAATTTTTCTGAATTCATAAATAAACCATAATATGAAATGATCTAATCGGGTCTCTGTTTGCCCTACCCTAGAAGTTTAACAGTGCATTTTACTCGCCATTTCATGCGCTTTGAGATGCCGCTTAGCCCAATACGCTATCTGAAATAGGAGCGACGTAAATTGAACAAACGTGATAGAATTTCCCTGAATACTTATATTAACCTTAATGTAAAATGATCTAATCGGGTCTCTGTTCGCCCTATCCTAGAAGTTTAATAGTGCATTTCACTCTCCATTTCATGCGCTTTGAGATGCCGCTTAGCCCAATACGCTATCTGCAATAGGAGCGACGTAAATAGAACAATTGTGATAGAATTTCGCTGAATTCTTATATTAACCAAAATATAAAATGATCTAATCGGCTCTCTGATTGCCGTATCATAGAAGTTTAGTAGTGCATTTTACTCGCCATTCTTCGCGTTTTAAGATGCCGCCTAGCCCAGTACGCTAGCTGAAATAGGAACGACGTAAATTGAACAAATGTGATAGAATTTCCCTGAATACTTATATTAACCTTAATATAAATTGATCTAATCGGGTCTGTGTTTGCCCTACCCTAGAAGATTAATAGTGCATTTTACTCGCCATTTCATGCGCTTTGAGATGCCGCCTAGCCCGGTACGCTATCTGAAATAGGAGCGGCGTAAGTTGAACAAATGTGATAGAATTACGCTGAATTCTTATATTAACCTTAATGTAAAATGTTCTAATCGGGTCTCTGTTCGCCCTACCCAAGAAGATTAATAGTGCATTTCACTCGTCATTTTATGCGCTTTGAGATGCCGCTTAGCCCAGTACGCTATCTGAAATAGGAGCGATGTAAATTGAACAAATGTGATAGATTTTCGAAGAATTCTTGAATTAACCATAATATAAAATGATCTAATCAGGTCTCTGTTCGCCCTAGCCTAGAAGTTTAATAGTGCATTTTCTCGCCATTTCATGCGCTTTGAGATGCCGCTTAGCCCAATACGCTATCTGAAATAGGAGCGACGTAAATTGAACGAATGTGATAGAATTTTGCCGAATTCTTAAATTAACCATAATATAAAATGATGTAATCGGCTCTCTGTTCGCCCTACCCAAGAATTTTAATAGTGCATTTCACTCGTCATTTCATGCGCTTTGCGATGCCGCTAAGCCCAATATGCTATCTGAAATAGGAGCGACGTAAATTGAACAAATGTGATAGAATTTCGCTGAATTCTTATATTCACCAAAATATAAAATGATCTAATCGGGTCTCTGATTGCCCTATCATAGAAGTTTAATAGTGCAGTTTACTCGCCACTCCACGCGCTTTAAGATGCCGCATAGCCCAGTACACTATCTGAAATAGGAGCGACGTATGTTGAACAAATGTGATATAATTACGCTGAATTCTTATATTAACCGTAATAATAAATGATCTAATCGGGTCTCTGATTGCCCTATCATAGAAGTTTAGTAGTGCATTTTACTCGCCATTTCATGCGCTTTGCGATGCGCCTAGCCCGGTACGCTATCTGAAATAGGAGCGACGTAAGTTGAACAAATGTGATAGAATTACGCTGAATTCTTATATTAACCTTAATGTAAAATGTTCAAATCGGGTCTCTGTTCGCCCTACCCAAGAAGATTAATAGTGCATTTCACTCGTCATTTCATGCGCTTTGAGATGCCGCTTAGCCCAGTACGCTATCTGAAATAGGAGCGATGTAAATTGAACAAATGTGATAGAATTTCGCTGAATTCTTATATTAACCAAAATATAAAATGATCTAATCGGGTCTCTGATTGCCCTATCATAGAAGTTTAAGAGTGCATTTTACTCACCATTTCTGCGGCGTTTTGAGATGCCGCTTAGCCCAATACTCTATCTGAAATATCAGCGACGTAAATTGAAGAAATGTGATAGAATTTCCCTGAAATCTTATATTAAACAAAATATAAAATGATCTAAACGGGACTCTGATTGCCCTATCATAGAAGTTTAGTAGTGCATTTTACTCGCCCTTCCACGTGCTTTAAGATGCCGCCTGGCCCAGTACACTATCTGAAATAGGAGCGACGTATGTTGAACAAATGTGATAGATTTACGCTGAATTCTTATATTAACCGTAATATAAAATGATCTAATCGGGTCTCTGTTTGCCTTACCCTAGAAGTTTAATAGTGCATTTTACTCGCCATTTCATGCGCTTTGAGATGCCGCTTAGCCCAATACGCTATCTGCAATGGGAGCGACGTAAATTGAACAAATGTGATAGAATTTCGCTGAATTCTTAAATTAACCATAATATAAAATGATCTAATCGGGTCTCTGTTTGCCCTACCCTAGAAGTTTAATAGTTCATTTTACTTGCCATTTCTTGCGCTTTGAGATGCCGCTTAGCCCAATACGCTATCTGAAATATCAGCGACGTAAATTGAACAAATGTAAGAGAATCTCGCTGAATTCTTATATTAACCTTAATGTAAAATGGTCTAATCGGGTCTCTGTTCGCCCTACCCTAGAAGTTTAATAGTGCATTTCACTCGTCATTTCATGCGCTTTGCGATGCCGCTTAGCCCAATATGCTATCTGAAATAGGAGCGACGTAAATTGAACAAATGTGATAGAATTTCGCTGAATTCTTATATTCACCAAAATATAAAGTGATCTAATCGGGTCTCTGATTGCCCTATCATAGAAGATTAATAGTGCAGTTTACTCTCCACTCCACGCGCTTTAAGATGCCGCCTAGCCCAGTACGCTATCTGAAATAGGAGCGACGTAAATTGTACAAATGTGATAGAATTTTGCTGAATTCTTAAATTAACCATAATATAAAATGATCTAATCGGGTCTCTGTTCGCCCTACCCTAGAAGTTTAATAGTGCATTTCACTCGCCATTTCATGCGCTTTGAGATGCCGCTTAGCCCAATACGCTATCTGAAATAGGAGCGACGTAAATAGAACAATTGTGATAGAATTTGGCTGAATTCTTATATTAACCAAAATATAAATTGATCTAATCGGCTCTCTGATTGCCGTATCATAGAAGTTTAGTAGTGCATTTTACTCGCCATTCTTCGCGTTTTAAGATGCCGCCTAGCCCAGTACGCTATCTGAAATAGGAGCGACGTAAGTTGAACAAATGTGATAGAATTACGCTGAATTCTTATATTAACCGTAATATAAAATGATGTAATCGGCTCTCTGTTCGCCCTACCCAAGAAGTTTAATAGTGCATTTTACTCGCCCTTCCACGCGCTTTAAGATGCCGCCTAGCCCAGTACACTATCTGAAATAGGAGCGACGTAAATTGAAAAAATGTGATAGAATTTCGCTGAATTCTTATATTAACCAAAATATAAAATGATCTAATGGGGTCTCTGTTTGCCCTACCCTAGAAGTTTAATAGTGCATTTTACTCGCCATTTCTTGCGCTTTGAGATGCCGCTTAGCCCAATACGCTATCTGAAATAGGAGCGACGTAAAATGAACAAATGTGATAGGATTTCGCTGAATTCTTAAATTAACCATAATATAAAATGATCTAATCGGGTCTCTATGTGCCCAACCCTAGAAGCTTAATAGTGCATTTTACTCGCCATTTCTTGCGCTTTGAGATGCCGTTTAGCCCAATACGCTATCTGAAATAGGAGCGACGTAAATTGAACAAATGTGATAGAATTTCCCTGAAATGTTATAGTAAACAAAATATAAAATGATCTATTCGGAACTCTCATTGCCCTATCATAGAAGTTTAGAAGTGCATTTTACTCGCACTTCCACGCGCTTTAAGATGCCGCCTAGCCCAGTACGCTATCTGAAATAGGAGAGACGTTAGTTGAACAAATGTGATAGAATTACGCTGAATTCTTATATTAACCGTAATATAAAACGATCTATTCGGGTGTCTGTTCGCCCTACCCTAGAAGTTTAATAGTGCATTTCACTCGCCATTCCATGCGCTTTGAGATGCCGCTTAGCCCAATACGCTATCTGAAATAGGAGCGACGTAAATTGAACAAATGTGATAGAATTTCGCTGAATTCTTATGTTAACCGTAATATAAAATGATCTAATCGGGTCTCTGATTGCCCTGCCCTAGAAGTTTAATAGTGCATTTTACTCACCATTCCACGCGCTTTGAGTTGCCGCCTAGCTCAGTACGCTATCTGAAATAGGAGCTACGTAAGTTGAACAAATGTCACAGAATTACGCTGAATTCTTATATTAACCGTAATATAAAATGATCTAATCGGGTCTCTGTTTGCCCTACCCTAGAAGTTTAATAGTGCATTTTACTCGCCATTTCTTGCGCTTGAGATGCCGCTTAGCACAAGTCGCTATCTGAAATAGGAGCGATGTAAATTGAACAAATGTGATAGAATTTCGCTGAATTCTTATATTAACCTTAATGTAAAATGATCTAATCGGGTCTTTGTTCGCCCAACCCTTGAAGTTTAATAGTGCATTTTACTCGCCACTTCATGCGCTTTGAGATGCCGCTTAGCCCAATAAGCTATCTGAAATAGGAGCGACGTAAATTGAAGAAATGTGATAGAATTTCGCTGAATTCTTATATTAACCAAAATATAAAATGATATTATCGGGTCTCTGATTGCCCTATCATAGAAGTTTAACAGTGCATTTTACTCGCCATTCACGCGCTTTAAGTTGCCGCCTAGCCCAGCACGCTATCTGAAATAGGAGCTACGTAAGTTGAACAAATGTCACAGAATTACGCTGAATTCTTATATTAACCGTAATATAAAATGATCTAATCGGGTCTCTGTTTGCCTTATCCTAGATGTTTAATAGTGCATTTTACTCGCCATTTCTTGCGCTTTGAAATGCCGCTTAGCCCAATACGCCATCTGAAATAGGAGCGACGTAAATTGAACAAAAGTGATAGAATTTCGCTGAATTCTTATTTTAACCTTAATGTAAAATGATCTAATCGGGTCTTTGTTCGCCCCTACCCTAGAAGTTTAACAGTGCATTTCACTCGTCATTTCATGCGCTCTGAGTTGCCGCTTAGCCCAATAAGCTATCTGAAATAGGAGCGACGTAAATTGAACAAATGTGATAGAACTTCGCTGAATTCTTATATTAACCGTAATATAAAATGATCTAATCGGGTCTCTGATTGCCCTATCACAGAAGTTTAATAGTGCATTTTACTCGCCATTCCGCGCGCTTTAAGTTGCCGCCTAGCCCAGCACGCTATCTGAAATAGGAGCTACGTAAGTTGAACAAATGTCACAGAATTACGCTGAATTCTTATATTAACCGTAATATAAAATGATCTAATCGGGTCTCTGTTTGCCTTATCCTAGAAGTTTAATAGTGCATTTTACTCGCCATTTCTTGCGCTTTGAGATGCCGCTTAGCCCAATACGCTATCTGAAATAGGAGCGACGTAAATTGAACAAATGTGATAGAATTTCGCTGGATTCTTATATTAACCAAAATATAAAATGAACTAATCGGGTCTCTGATTGCCCTATCATAGAAGTTTAATAGTGCATTTTACTCGCCATTCCACGGGGTTTAAGTTGCCGCCTAGCCCAGTACGCTATCTGAAATAGGAGCCACGTAACTTGAACAAATGTGACAGAATTACGCTGAATTCTTATATTAACCGTAATATAAAATGATCTAATCGGGTCTCTGTTTGCCTTATCCTAGAAGTTTAATAGTGCATTTCACTCGCCATTCCATGCGCTTTGAGATGCCGCTTAGCCCAATACGCTATCTGAAATAGGAGCGACGTAAATTGAACAAATGTGATAGAATTTCGCTGAATTCTTATATTAACCATAATATAAAATGATCTAATCGGGTCTCTGATTGCGCTACCCGAGAAGTTTAATAGTGCATTTTACTCACCATTCCACGCGCTTTAAGTTGCCGCCTAGCTCAGTACGCTATCTGAAATAGGAGCTACGTAAGTTGAACAAATGTCACAGAATTACGCTGAATTCTTATATTAACCGTAATATAAAATGATCTAATCGGGTCTCTGTTTGCCCTACCCTAGAAGTTTAATAGTGCATTTTACTCGCCATTTCTTGCGCTTTGAGATGCCGCTTAGCACAAGTCGGTATCTGAAATAGGAGCGACGTAAATTGAACAAATGTGATAGAATTTCGCTGAATTCTTATATTAACCTTAATGTAAAATGATCTAATCGGGTCTTTGTTCGCCCTACCCTAGAAGTTTAATAGTGCATTTTACTCGCCACTTCATGCGCTTTGAGATGCCGCTTAGCCCAATACGCTATCTGAAATAGGAGCGACGTAAATTGAACAAATGTGATAGAATTTCGCTGAATTCTTATGTTAACCGTAATATAAAATGATCTAATCGGGTCTCTGATTGCGCTACCCGAGAAGTTTAATAGTGCATTTTACTCACCATTCCACGCGCTTTAAGTTGCCGCCTACCTCAGTACGCTATCTGAAATAGGAGCTACGTATGTTGAACAAATGTCACAGAATTACGCTGAATTCTTATATTAACCGTAATATAAAATGATCTAATCGGGTCTCTGTTTGCCCTACCCTAGAAGTTTAATAGTGCATTTTACTCGCCAGTTCTTGCGCTTTGAGATGCTGCTTAGCACAAGTCGGTATCTGAAATAGGAGCGATGTAATTGAACAAATGTGATAGAATTTCGCTGAATTCTTATATTAACCTTAATGTAAAATGATCTAATCGGGTCTTTGTTCGCCCTACCCCAGCAGTTTAATAGTGCATTTTACTCGCCACTTCATGCGCTTTGAGATGCCGCTTAGCCCAATAAGCTATCTGAAATAGGAGCGACGTAAATTGAACAAATGTGATAGAATTTCGCTGAATTCTTATATTAACCAAAATATAAAATGATATTATCGGGTCTCTGATTGCCCTATCATAGAAGTTTAACAGTGCATTTTACTCGCCATTCCACGCGCTTTAAGTTGCCGCCTAGCCCAGCACGCTATCTGAAATAGGAGCTACGTAAGTTGAACAAATGTCACAGAATTACGCTGAATTCTTATATTAACCGTAATATAAAATGATCTAATCGGGTCTCTGTTTGCCTTATCCTAGATGTTTAATAGTGCATTTTACTCGCCATTTCTTGCGCTTTGAAATGCCGCTTAGCCCAATACGCCATCTGAAATAGGAGCGACGTAAATTGAACAAAAGTGATAGAATTTCGCTGAATTCTTATTTTAACCTTAATGTAAAATGATCTAATCGGGTCTTTGTTCGCCCTACCCTAGAAGTTTAACAGTGCATTTCACTCGTCATTTCATGCGCTCTGAGTTGCCGCTTAGCCCAATAAGCTATCTGAAATAGGAGCGACGTAAATTGAACAAATGTGATAGAACTTCGCTGAATTCTTATATTAACCGTAATATAAAATGATCTAATCGGGTCTCTGATTGCCCTATCACAGAAGTTTAATAGTGCATTTTACTCGCCATTCCGCGCGCTTTAAGTTGCCGCCTAGCCCAGCACGCTATCTGAAATAGGAGCTACGTAAGTTGAACAAATGTCACAGAATTACGCTGAATTCTTATATTAACCGTAATATAAAATGATCTAATCGGGTCTCTGTTTGCCTTATCCTAGAAGTTTAATAGTGCATTTTACTCGCCATTTCTTGCGCTTTGAGATGCCGCTTAGCCCAATACGCTATCTGAAATAGGAGCGACGTAAATTGAACAAATGTGATAGAATTTCGCTGGATTCTTATATTAACCAAAATATAAAATGAACTAATCGGGTCTCTGATTGCCCTATCATAGAAGTTTAATAGTGCATTTTACTCGCCATTCCACGGGGTTTAAGTTGCCGCCTAGCCCAGTACGCTATCTGAAATAGGAGCCACGTAACTTGAACAAATGTGACAGAATTACGCTGAATTCTTATATTAACCGTAATATAAAATGATCTAATCGGGTCTCTGTTTGCCTTATCCTAGAAGTTTAATAGTGCATTTCACTCGCCATTCCATGCGCTTTGAGATGCCGCTTAGCCCAATACGCTATCTGAAATAGGAGCGACGTAAATTGAACAAATGTGATAGAATTTCGCTGAATTCTTATGTTAACCGTAATATAAAATGATCTAATCGGGTCTCTGATTGCGCTACCCGAGAAGTTTAATAGTGCATTTTACTCACCATTCCACGCGCTTTAAGTTGCCGCCTAGCTCAGTACGCTATCTGAAATAGGAGCTACGTAAGTTGAACAAATGTCACAGAATTACGCTGAATTCTTATATTAACCGTAATATAAAATGATCTAATCGGGTCTCTGTTTGCCCTACCCTAGAAGTTTAATAGTGCATTTTACTCGCCATTTCTTGCGCTTTGAGATGCCGCTTAGCACAAGTCGGTATCTGAAATAGGAGCGACGTAAATTGAACAAATGTGATAGAATTTCGCTGAATTCTTATATTAACCTTAATGTAAAATGATCTAATCGGGTCTTTGTTCGCCCTACCCTAGCAGTTTAATAGTGCATTTTACTCGCCACTTCATGCGCTTTGAGATGCCGCTTAGCCCAATAAGCTATCTGAAATAGGAGCGACGTAAATTGAACAAATGTGATAGAATTTCGCTGAATTCTTATGTTAACCGTAATATAAAATGATCTAATCGGGTCTCTGATTGCGCTACCCGAGAAGTTTAATAGTGCATTTTACTCACCATTCCACGCGCTTTAAGTTGCCGCCTACCTCAGTACGCTATCTGAAATAGGAGCTACGTATGTTGAACAAATGTCACAGAATTACGCTGAATTCTTATATTAACCGTAATATAAAATGATCTAATCGGGTCTCTGTTTGCCCTACCCTAGAAGTTTAATAGTGCATTTTACTCGCCAGTTCTTGCGCTTTGAGATGCCGCTTAGCACAAGTCGGTATCTGAAATAGGAGCGACGTAAATTGAACAAATGTGATAGAATTTCGCTGAATTCTTATATTAACCTTAATGTAAAATGATCTAATCGGGTCTTTGTTCGCCCTACCCTAGCAGTTTAATAGTGCATTTTACTCGCCACTTCATGCGCTTTGAGATGCCGCTTAGCCCAATAAGCTATCTGAAATAGGAGCGACGTAAATTGAACAAATGTGATAGAATTTCGCTGAATTCTTATATTAACCAAAATATAAAATGATCTAATCGGGTCTCTGATTGCCCTATCATAGAAGTTTAATAGTGCATTTTACTCGTCATTCCACGCGCTTTAAGATGCCGCCTTGCCCAGTACGCTATCTGAAATAGGAGCGACGTAAATTGAACAAATGTGATAGAATTTTGCTGAATTCTTAAATTAACCATAATATAAAATGATATAATCGGGTCTCTGTTCGCCCTACCCAAGAAGTTTAATAGTGCATTTTACTCGTCAATTCATGCGCTTTGCGATGCCGCTTAGCCCAATAAGCTATCTGAAATAGGAGCGACGTAAATTGAACAAATGTGATAGAATTTCGCTGAATTCTTATATTAACCAAAATATAAAATGATATTATCGGGTCTCTGATTGCCCTATCATAGAAGTTTAACAGTGCATTTTACTCGCCATTCCACGCGCTTTAAGTTGCCGCCTAGCCCAGCACGCTATCTGAAATAGGAGCTACGTAAGTTGCACAAATGTCACAGAATTACGCTGAATTCTTATATTAACCGTAATATAAAATGATCTAATCGGGTCTCTGTTTGCCTTATCCTAGAAGTTTAATAGTGCATTTTACTCGCCATTTCTTGCGCTTTGAAATGCCGCTTAGCCCAATACGCCATCTGAAATAGGAGCGACGTAAATTGAACAAAAGTGATAGAATTTCGCTGAATTCTTATTTTAACCTTAATGTAAAATGATCTAATCGGGTCTTTGTTCGCCCTACCCTAGAAGTTTAACAGTGCATTTCACTCGTCATTTCATGCGCTCTGAGTTGCCGCTTAGCCCAATAAGCTATCTGAAATAGGAGCGACGTAAATTGAACAAATGTGATAGAACTTCGCTGAATTCTTATATTAACCGTAATATAAAATGATCTGATCGGGTCTCTGCTTGCCCCACCCTAGAAGTTTAATAGTGCATTTTACTCGCCATTCCACGCGCTTTAAGTTGCCGCCTAGCCCAGCACGCTATCTGAAATAGGAGCTACGTAAGTTGAACAAATGTCACAGAATTACGCTGAATTCTTATATTAACCGTAATATAAAATGATCTAATCGGGTCGCTGTTTGCCTTATCCTAGAAGTTTAATAGTGCATTTTACTCGCCATTTCTTGCGCTTTGAAATGCCGCTTAGCCCAATACGCCATCTGAAATAGGAGCGACGTAAATTGAACAAAAGTGATAGAATTTCGCTGAATTCTTATTTTAACCTTAATGTAAAATGATCTAATCGGGTCTTTGTTCGCCCTACCCTAGAAGTTTAACAGTGCATTTGACTCGTCATTTCATGCGCTCTGAGTTGCCGCTTAGCCCAATAAGCTATCTGAAATAGGAGCGACGTAAATTGAACAAATGTGATAGAACTTCGCTGAATTCTTATATTAACCGTAATATAAAATGATCTGATCGGGTCTCTGCTTGCCCCACCCTAGAAGTTTAATAGTGCATTTTACTCGCCCTTTCGTGCGCTTTGAGATGCCGCTTAGCCCAATACGCTATCTGAAATATCAGCGACGTAAATTGAACAAATGTGAGAGAATTTCGCTGAATTCTTAAATTAACCATAATATAAAATGATCTAATGTGGTCTCTGTTTGCCCTACCCTAGAAGTTTAATAGTGCATTTTACTCGCCATTTCATGCGCTTTGAGATGCCGCTTAGCACAAGTCGCTATCTGAAATAGGAGCGATGTAAATTGAACAAATGTGATAGAATTTCGCTGAATTCTTATATTAACCAAAATATAAAGTGATCTAATCGGGTCTCTGATTGCCCTATCATAGAAGTTTAATAGTGCATTTTACTCGCCATTCCTCGCGCTTTAAGATGCCGCCTATCCGGGTACGCTATCTGAAATAGGAGCGACGTAAATTGAACAAATGTGATAGAATTTTTCTGAATTCTTAAATTAACCATAATATGAAATGACCTAATCGGGTCTCTGTTTGCCCTACCCTAGAAGTTTAATAGTGAATTTTACTCGCCATTTCTTGCGCTTTGAGATGCCGCTTAGCCCAATACGCTATCTGAAATATCAGCGATATAAATTGAACAAATGTGAGAGAATTTCGCTGAATTCTTAAATTAACCATAATATAAAATGATCTAATGGGGTCTCTGTTTACCCTACCCTAGAAGTTTAATAGTGCATCTTACTCGCCATTTCCTGCGCTTTGAGATGCCGCTTAGCACAAGTCGCTATCTGAAATAGGAGCGATGTAAATTGAACAAATGTGATAGAATTTCGCTGAATTCTTATATTAACCTTAACGTAAAATGATCTAATCGGGTCTTTGTTCGCCCTGCCCAAGAAGTTTAATAGTGCATTTCACTCGTCAATTTATGCGCTTTGCGATGCCGCTTAGCCCAATAAGCTATCTGAAATTGGAGCGACGTAAATTGAACAAATGTGATAGAATTTCGCTGAATTCTTATATTAACCAAAATATAAAATGATCTAATCGGGTCTCTGATTGCCCTATCATAGAAGTTTAATAGTGCATTTTACTCGCCATTACACACGCTTTAAGATGCCGCCTAGCCCAGTACGCTATCTGAAATAGGAACGACGTAAATTGAACAAATGTGATAGAATTTCGCTGAATGCTTATATTAACCAAAATATAAGATGATCTAATCGGGTCTCTGATTGCCCTATCATAGAAGTTTAATAGTGCATTTTACTCGTCATTGCACGCGCTTTAAGATGCCGCCTCGCCCAGTACGCTATCTGAAATAGGAGCAACGTAAATTGAACAAATGTGATAGAATTTCGCTGAATTCTTAAATTAACCATAATATAAAATGATCTAATGGGGTCTCTGTTTGCCCTACCCTAGAAGTTTAATAGTGCATTTTACTCGCCATTTCTTGCGCTTTGAGATACCGCTTAGCCCAATACGCTATCTGAAATAGGAGCGACGTAAATTGAACAAATGTGATAGAATTTCGCTGAATTCTTATATTAACCAAAATATAAAATGATCTAATCGGGTCTCTGATTGCCCTATCATAGAAGATTAAGAGTGCATTTTGCTCGCCATTCCACGCGCTTTAAGATGCCTCCTAGCCCAGTACGCTATCTGAAATAGGAGCGATGTAAATTGAACAAATGTGATAGAATTTCGCTGAATTCTTAAATTAACCATAATATAAAATGATCTAAACGGGACTCTGATTGCCCTATCATAGAAGTTTAGTAGTGCATTTTACTCGCCCTTCCACGCGCTTTAAGATGCCGCCTAGCCCAGTACACTATCTGAAATAGGAGCGACGTATGTTGAACAAATGTGATAGAATTACGCTGAATACTTATATTAACCGTAATATAAAATGATCTAATCGGGTCTTTGATTGCCGTATCATAGAAGATTAAGAGTGCATTTTGCTCGCCATTCCACGCGCTTTAAGATGCCGCCTAGCCCAGTTCGCTATCTGAAATAGGAGCGACGTAAGTTGAACAAATGCGATAGAATCACGCTGAATTCTTATATTAACCGTAATATGAAATGGTCTAATCGGGTCTCCGTTTGCCTTATCCTAGAAGTTTAATAGTGCATTTTACTGGCCATTTCATGCGCATTGAGATGCCGCTTAGCCCAATACGCTATCTGAAATAGGAGCGATGTAAATTGAACAAATGTGATAGAATTTCGCTGAATTCTTATATTAACCAAAATATAAAGTGATCTAATCGGGTCTCTGATTGCCCTATCATAGAAGTTTAATAGTGCATTTTACTCGCCATTCCTCGCGCTTTAAGATGCCGCCTATCCGGGTACGCTATCTGAAATAGGAGCGACGTAAATTGAACAAATGTGATAGAATTTTTCTGAATTCTTAAATTAACCATAATATGAAATGACCTAATCGGGTCTCTGTTTGCCCTACCCTAGAAGTTTAATAGTGAATTTTACTCGCCATTTCTTGCGCTTTGAGATGCCGCTTAGCCCAATACGCTATCTGAAATATCAGCGACGTAAATTGAACAAATGTGAGAGAATTTCGCTGAATTCTTAAATTAACCATAATATAAAATGATCTAATGGGGTCTCTGTTTACCCTACCCTAGAAGTTTAATAGTGCATTTTACTCGCCATTTCCTGCGCTTTGAGACGCCGCTTAGCACAAGTCGCTATCTGAAATAGGAGCGATGTAAATTGAACAAATGTGATAGTATTTCGCTGAATTCTTATATTAACCTTAATGTAAAATGATCTAATCGGGTCTTTGTTCGCCCTACCCAAGAAGTTTAATAGTGCATTTCACTCGTCAATTCATGCGCTTTGCGATGCCGCTTAGCCCAATAAGCTATCTGAAATTGGAGCGACGTAAATTGAACAAATGTGATAGAATTTCGCTGAATTCTTATATTAACCAAAATATAAAATGATCTAATCGGGTCTCTGATTGCCCTATCATAGAAGTTTAATAGTGCATTTTACTCGCCATTACACACGCTTTAAGATGCCGCCTAGCCCAGTACGCTATCTGAAATAGGAACGACGTAAGTTGAACAAATGTGATAGAATTTCGCTGAATTCTTATATTAACCTTAATGTAAAATGTTCAAATCGGGTCTCTGTTCGCCCTACCCAAGAAGATTAATAGTGCATTTCACTCGTCATTTCATGCGCTTTGAGATGCCGCTTAGCCCAGTACGCTATCTGAAATAGGAGCGATGTAAATTGAACAAATGTGATAGAATTTCGCTGAATTCTTATATTAACCAAAATATAAAATGATCTAATCGGGTCTCTGATTGCCCTATCATAGAAGTTTAAGAGTGCATTTTACTCACCATTTCTTGCGTTTTGAGATGCCGCTTAGCCCAATACTCTATCTGAAATATCAGCGACGTAAATTGAAGAAATGTGATAGAATTTCCCTGAAATCTTATATTAAACAAAATATAAAATGATCTAAACGGGACTCTGATTGCCCTATCATAGAAGTTTAGTAGTGCATTTTACTCGCCCTTCCACGTGCTTTAAGATGCCGCCTGGCCCAGTACACTATCTGAAATAGGAGCGACGTATGTTGAACAAATGTGATAGATTTACGCTGAATTCTTATATTAACCGTAATATAAAATGATCTAATCGGGTCTCTGATTGCCCTATCACAGAAGTTTAATAGTGCATTTTACTCGCCATTCCGCGCGCTTTAAGTTGCCGCCTAGCCCAGCACGCTATCTGAAATAGGAGCTACGTAAGTTGAACAAATGTCACAGAATTACGCTGAATTCTTATATTAACCGTAATATAAAATGATCTAATCGGGTCTCTGTTTGCCTTATCCTAGAAGTTTAATAGTGCATTTTACTCGCCATTTCTTGCGCTTTGAGATGCCGCTTAGCCCAATACGCTATCTGAAATAGGAGCGACGTAAATTGAACAAATGTGATAGAATTTCGCTGGATTCTTATATTAACCAAAATATAAAATGAACTAATCGGGTCTCTGATTGCCCTATCATAGAAGTTTAACAGTGCATTTTACTCGCCATTCCACGGGGTTTAAGTTGCCGCCTAGCCCAGTACGCTATCTGAAATAGGAGCCACGTAACTTGAACAAATGTGACAGAATTACGCTGAATTCTTATATTAACCGTAATATAAAATGATCTAATCGGGTCTCTGTTTGCCTTATCCTAGAAGTTTAATAGTGCATTTCACTCGCCATTCCATGCGCTTTGAGATGCCGCTTAGCCCAATACGCTATCTGAAATAGGAGCGACGTAAATTGAACAAATGTGATAGAATTTCGCTGAATTCTTATGTTAACCGTAATATAAAATGATCTAATCGGGTCTCTGATTGCGCTACCCGAGAAGTTTAATAGTGCATTTTACTCACCATTCCACGCGCTTTAAGTTGCCGCCTAGCTCAGTACGCTATCTGAAATAGGAGCTACGTAAGTTGAACAAATGTCACAGAATTACGCTGAATTCTTATATTAACCGTAATATAAAATGATCTAATCGGGTCTCTGTTTGCCCTACCCTAGAAGTTTAATAGTGCATTTTACTCGCCATTTCTTGCGCTTTGAGATGCCGCTTAGCACAAGTCGGTATCTGAAATAGGAGCGACGTAAATTGAACAAATGTGATAGAATTTCGCTGAATTCTTATATTAACCTTAATGTAAAATGATCTAATCGGGTCTTTGTTCGCCCTACCCTAGCAGTTTAATAGTGCATTTTACTCGCCACTTCATGCGCTTTGAGATGCCGCTTAGCCCAATAAGCTATCTGAAATAGGAGCGACGTAAATTGAACAAATGTGATAGAATTTCGCTGAATTCTTATGTTAACCGTAATATAAAATGATCTAATCGGGTCTCTGATTGCGCTACCCGAGAAGTTTAATAGTGCATTTTACTCACCATTCCACGCGCTTTAAGTTGCCGCCTACCTCAGTACGCTATCTGAAATAGGAGCTACGTATGTTGAACAAATGTCACAGAATTACGCTGAATTCTTATATTAACCGTAATATAAAATGATCTAATCGGGTCTCTGTTTGCCCTACCCTAGAAGTTTAATAGTGCATTTTACTCGCCAGTTCTTGCGCTTTGAGATGCCGCTTAGCACAAGTCGGTATCTGAAATAGGAGCGACGTAAATTGAACAAATGTGATAGAATTTCGCTGAATTCTTATATTAACCTTAATGTAAAATGATCTAATCGGGTCTTTGTTCGCCCTACCCTAGCAGTTTAATAGTGCATTTTACTCGCCACTTCATGCGCTTTGAGATGCCGCTTAGCCCAATAAGCTATCTGAAATAGGAGCGACGTAAATTGAACAAATGTGATAGAATTTCGCTGAATTCTTATATTAACCAAAATATAAAATGATATTATCGGGTCTCTGATTGCCCTATCATAGAAGTTTAACAGTGCATTTTACTCGCCATTCCACGCGCTTTAAGTTGCCGCCTAGCCCAGCACGCTATCTGAAATAGGAGCTACGTAAGTTGAACAAATGTCACAGAATTACGCTGAATTCTTATATTAACCGTAATATAAAATGATCTAATCGGGTCTCTGTTTGCCTTATCCTAGATGTTTAATAGTGCATTTTACTCGCCATTTCTTGCGCTTTGAAATGCCGCTTAGCCCAATACGCCATCTGAAATAGGAGCGACGTAAATTGAACAAAAGTGATAGAATTTCGCTGAATTCTTATTTTAACCTTAATGTAAAATGATCTAATCGGGTCTTTGTTCGCCCTACCCTAGAAGTTTAACAGTGCATTTCACTCGTCATTTCATGCGCTCTGAGTTGCCGCTTAGCCCAATAAGCTATCTGAAATAGGAGCGACGTAAATTGAACAAATGTGATAGAACTTCGCTGAATTCTTATATTAACCGTAATATAAAATGATCTAATCGGGTCTCTGATTGCCCTATCATAGAAGTTTAATAGTGCATTTTACTCGCCATTCCGCGCGCTTTAAGTTGCCGCCTAGCCCAGCACGCTATCTGAAATAGGAGCTACGTAAGTTGAACAAATGTCACAGAATTACGCTGAATTCTTATATTAACCGTAATATAAAATGATCTAATCGGGTCTCTGTTTGCCTTATCCTAGAAGTTTAATAGTGCATTTTACTCGCCATTTCTTGCGCTTTGAGATGCCGCTTAGCCCAATACGCTATCTGAAATAGGAGCGACGTAAATTGAACAAATGTGATAGAATTTCGCTGGATTCTTATATTAACCAAAATATAAAATGAACTAATCGGGTCTCTGATTGCCCTATCATAGAAGTTTAATAGTGCATTTTACTCGCCATTCCACGGGGTTTAAGTTGCCGCCTAGCCCAGTACGCTATCTGAAATAGGAGCCACGTAACTTGAACAAATGTGACAGAATTACGCTGAATTCTTATATTAACCGTAATATAAAATGATCTAATCGGGTCTCTGTTTGCCTTATCCTAGAAGTTTAATAGTGCATTTCACTCGCCATTCCATGCGCTTTGAGATGCCGCTTAGCCCAATACGCTATCTGAAATAGGAGCGACGTAAATTGAACAAATGTGATAGAATTTCGCTGAATTCTTATGTTAACCGTAATATAAAATGATCTAATCGGGTCTCTGATTGCACTACCCGAGAAGTTTAATAGTGCATTTTACTCACCATTCCACGCGCTTTAAGTTGCCGCCTAGCTCAGTACGCTATCTGAAATAGGAGCTACGTAAGTTGAACAAATGTGACAGAATTACGCTGAATTCTTATATTAACCGTAATATAAAATGATCTAATCGGGTCTCTGTTTGCCCTACCCTAGAAGTTTAATAGTGCATTTTACTCGCCATTTCTTGCGCTTTGAGATGCCGCTTAGCACAAGTCGGTATCTGAAATAGGAGCGACGTAAATTGAACAAATGTGATAGAATTTCGCTGAATTCTTATATTAACCTTAATGTAAAATGATCTAATCGGGTCTTTGTTCGCCCTACCCTAGCAGTTTAATAGTGCATTTTACTCGCCACTTCATGCGCTTTGAGATGCCGCTTAGCCCAATACGCTATCTGAAATAGGAGCGACGTAAATTGAACAAATGTGATAGAATTTCGCTGAATTCTTATGTTAACCGTAATATAAAATGATCTAATCGGGTCTCTGATTGCGCTACCCGAGAAGTTTAATAGTGCATTTTACTCACCATTCCACGCGCTTTAAGTTGCCGCCTACCTCAGTACGCTATCTGAAATAGGAGCTACGTATGTTGAACAAATGTCACAGAATTACGCTGAATTCTTATATTAACCGTAATATAAAATGATCTAATCGGGTCTCTGTTTGCCCTACCCTAGAAGTTTAATAGTGCATTTTACTCGCCAGTTCTTGCGCTTTGAGATGCCGCTTAGCACAAGTCGGTATCTGAAATAGGAGCGACGTAAATTGAACAAATGTGATAGAATTTCGCTGAATTCTTATATTAACCTTAATGTAAAATGATCTAATCGGGTCTTTGTTCGCCCTACCCTAGCAGTTTAATAGTGCATTTTACTCGCCACTTCATGCGCTTTGAGATGCCGCTTAGCCCAATAAGCTATCTGAAATAGGAGCGACGTAAATTGAACAAATGTGATAGAATTTCGCTGAATTCTTATATTAACCAAAATATAAAATGATCTAATCGGGTCTCTGATTGCCCTATCATAGAAGTTTAATAGTGCATTTTACTCGTCATTCCACGCGCTTTAAGATGCCGCCTTGCCCAGTACGCTATCTGAAATAGGAGCGACGTAAATTGAACAAATGTGATAGAATTTTGCTGAATTCTTAAATTAACCATAATATAAAATGATATAATCGGGTCTCTGTTCGCCCTACCCAAGAAGTTTAATAGTGCATTTTACTCGTCAATTCATGCGCTTTGCGATGCCGCTTAGCCCAATAAGCTATCTGAAATAGGAGCGACGTAAATTGAACAAATGTGATAGAATTTCGCTGAATTCTTATATTAACCAAAATATAAAATGATATTATCGGGTCTCTGATTGCCCTATCATAGAAGTTTAACAGTGCATTTTACTCGCCATTCCACGCGCTTTAAGTTGCCGCCTAGCCCAGCACGCTATCTGAAATAGGAGCTACGTAAGTTGCACAAATGTCACAGAATTACGCTGAATTCTTATATTAACCGTAATATAAAATGATCTAATCGGGTCTCTGTTTGCCTTATCCTAGAAGTTTAATAGTGCATTTTACTCGCCATTTCTTGCGCTTTGAAATGCCGCTTAGCCCAATACGCCATCTGAAATAGGAGCGACGTAAATTGAACAAAAGTGATAGAATTTCGCTGAATTCTTATTTTAACCTTAATGTAAAATGATCTAATCGGGTCTTTGTTCGCCCTACCCTAGAAGTTTAACAGTGCATTTCACTCGTCATTTCATGCGCTCTGAGTTGCCGCTTAGCCCAATAAGCTATCTGAAATAGGAGCGACGTAAATTGAACAAATGTGATAGAACTTCGCTGAATTCTTATATTAACCGTAATATAAAATGATCTGATCGGGTCTCTGCTTGCCCCACCCTAGAAGTTTAATAGTGCATTTTACTCGCCATTCCACGCGCTTTAAGTTGCCGCCTAGCCCAGCACGCTATCTGAAATAGGAGCTACGTAAGTTGAACAAATGTCACAGAATTACGCTGAATTCTTATATTAACCGTAATATAAAATGATCTAATCGGGTCGCTGTTTGCCTTATCCTAGAAGTTTAATAGTGCATTTTACTCGCCATTTCTTGCGCTTTGAAATGCCGCTTAGCCCAATACGCCATCTGAAATAGGAGCGACGTAAATTGAACAAAAGTGATAGAATTTCGCTGAATTCTTATTTTAACCTTAATGTAAAATGATCTAATCGGGTCTTTGTTCGCCCTACCCTAGAAGTTTAACAGTGCATTTCACTCGTCATTTCATGCGCTCTGAGTTGCCGCTTAGCCCAATAAGCTATCTGAAATAGGAGCGACGTAAATTGAACAAATGTGATAGAACTTCGCTGAATTCTTATATTAACCGTAATATAAAATGATCTGATCGGGTCTCTGCTTGCCCCACCCTAGAAGTTTAATAGTGCATTTTACTCGCCCTTTCGTGCGCTTTGAGATGCCGCTTAGCCCAATACGCTATCTGAAATATCAGCGACGTAAATTGAACAAATGTGAGAGAATTTCGCTGAATTCTTAAATTAACCATAATATAAAATGATCTAATGTGGTCTCTGTTTGCCCTACCCTAGAAGTTTAATAGTGCATTTTACTCGCCATTTCATGCGCTTTGAGATGCCGCTTAGCACAAGTCGCTATCTGAAATAGGAGCGATGTAAATTGAACAAATGTGATAGAATTTCGCTGAATTCTTATATTAACCAAAATATAAAATGATCTAATCGGGTCTCTGATTGCCCTATCATAGAAGTTTAATAGTGCATTTTACTCGCCATTCCTCGCGCTTTAAGATGCCGCCTATCCGGGTACGCTATCTGAAATAGGAGCGACGTAAATTGAACAAATGTGATAGAATTTTTCTGAATTCTTAAATTAACCATAATATGAAATGACCTAATCGGGTCTCTGTTTGCCCTACCCTAGAAGTTTAATAGTGAATTTTACTCGCCATTTCTTGCGCTTTGAGATGCCGCTTAGCCCAATACGCTATCTGAAATATCAGCGACGTAAATTGAACAAATGTGAGAGAATTTCGCTGAATTCTTAAATTAACCATAATATAAAATGATCTAATGGGGTCTCTGTTTACCCTACCCTAGAAGTTTAATAGTGCATTTTACTCGCCATTTCCTGCGCTTTGAGACGCCGCTTAGCACAAGTCGCTATCTGAAATAGGAGCGATGTAAATTGAACAAATGTGATAGTATTTCGCTGAATTCTTATATTAACCTTAATGTAAAATGATCTAATCGGGTCTTTGTTCGCCCTACCCAAGAAGTTTAATAGTGCATTTCACTCGTCAATTCATGCGCTTTGCGATGCCGCTTAGCCCAATAAGCTATCTGAAATAGGAGCGACGTAAATTGAACAAATGTGATAGAATTTCGCTGAATTCTTATATTAACCAAAATATAAAATGATCTAATCGGGTCTCTGATTGCCCTATCATAGAAGTTTAATAGTGCATTTTACTCGCCATTACACACGCTTTAAGATGCCGCCTAGCCCAGTACGCTATCTGAAATAGGAACGACGTAAATTGAACAAATGTGATAGAATTTCGCTGAATGCTTATATTAACCAAAATATAAGATGATCTAATCGGGTCTCTGATTGCCCTATCATAGAAGTTTAATAGTGCATTTTACTCGTCATTGCACGCGCTTTAAGATGCCGCCTCGCCCAGTACGCTATCTGAAATAGGAGCAACGTAAATTGAACAAATGTGATAGAATTTCGCTGAATTCTTAAATTAACCATAATATAAAATGATCTAATGGGGTCTCTGTTTGCCCTACCCTAGAAGTTTAATAGTGCATTTCTCTCGTCATTTCATGCGCTTTGAGATGCCGCATAGCCCAATACGCTATCTGAAATAGGAGCGACGTAAATTGAACAAATGTGATAGAATTTCGCTGAATTCTTATATTAACCGTAATATAAAATGATCTAATCGGGTCTCTGTTTGCCTTACCCTAGAAGTTTAATAGTGCATTTTACTCGCCTTTTCATGCGCTTTGAGATGCCGCTTAGCCCAATATGCTATCTGATATAGGAGCGACGTAAATTGAACAAATGTGATAGAATTACGCTGAATTCTTATATTAACCAAAATATAAAATGATCTAATCGGGTCTCTGATTGCCCTATCATAGAAGATTAATAGTGCATTTTACTCGCCATTCCACGCGCTTTAAGATGCCGCCTAGCCCAGTATGCTATCTGAAATAGAAACGACGTAAATTGAACAAATGTGATAGAATTTTGCTGAATTCTTAAATTAACCATAATATAAAATGATCTAATCGGGTCTCTGATTGCCCTACCCGAGAAGTTTAGTAGTGCATCTTACTCGTCATTTCATGCGCTTTGAGATGCCGCTTAGCCCAATAAGCTGTCTGAAATAGGAGCGACGTAAATTGAACAAATGTGATAGAAGTTCCCTGAATTCTTATATTAACCTTAATGTAAAATGATCTAATCGGGTCGTTGTTCGCCCTACCCTAGAAGTTTAATAGTGCATTTTACTCGCCACTTCATGCGCTTTGAGATGCCGCTTAGCCCAATAAGCTATCTGAAATAGGAGCGACGTAAATTGAACAAATGTGATAGAATTTCGCTGAATTCTTATATTAACCAAAATATAAAATGATCTAATCGGGTCTCTGATTGCCCTATCATAGAAGTTTAATAGTGCATTTTACTCGTCATTCCACGCGCTTTAAGATGCCGCCTAGCCCAGTACGCTATCCGAAATAGGAGCGACGTAAATTGAACAAATGTGATAGAATTTTGCTGAATTCTTAAATTAACCATAATATAAAATGATGTAATCGGGTCTTTGTTCGCCCTACCCTAGAAGTTTAACAGTGCATTTCACTCGTCATTTCATGCGCTCTGAGTTGCCGCTTAGCCCAATAAGCTATCTGAAATAGGAGCGACGTAAATTGAACAAATGTGATAGAATTTCGCTGAATTCTTATATTAACCAAAATATAAAATGATCTTATCGGGTCTCTGATTGCCCTATCATAGAAGTTTAACAGTGCATTTTACTCGCCATTCCACGCGCTTTAAGTTGCCGCCTAGCCCAGCACGCTATCTGAAATAGGAGCTACGTAACTTGAACAAATGTCACAGAATTACGCTGAATTCTTATATTAACCGTAATATAAAATGATCTAATCGGGTCTCTGTTTGCCTTATCCTAGAAGTTTAATAGTGCATTTTACTCGCCATTTCATGCGCTTTGAGATGCCGCTTAGCCCAATAGCTATCTGAAATAGGAGCGACGTAAATTGAACAAATGTGATAGAATTTCCCTGAAATCTTATATTAACCGTAATATAAAATGATCTAATCGGGTCTCTGTTTGCATTACCCGAGAAGTTTAATAGTGCATTTTACTCGCCATTCCACGCGCTTTAAGATGCCGCCTATCCGAGTACGCTTTCTGAAATAGGAGCGACGTAAGTTGAACAAATGTGATAGAATAACGCTGAATCCTTATATTAACCGTAATATAAAATGATCTATTCGGGTGTCTGTTCGCCCTACCCTAGAAGTTTAATAGTGCATTTCACTCGCCATTCCATGCGCTTTGAGATGCCGCTTAGCCCAATACGCTATCTGAAATAGGAGCGACGTAAATTGAACAAATGTGATAGAATTTCGCTGAATTCTTATGTTAACCGTAATATAAAATGATCTAATCGGGTCTCTGATTGCCCTACCCTAGAAGTTTAATAGTGCATTTTACTCACCATTCCACGCGCTTTAAGTTGCCGCCTAGCTCAGTACGCTATCTGAAATAGGAGCTACGTAAGTTGAACAAATGTCACAGAATTACGCTGAATTCTTATATTAACCGTAATATAAAATGATCTAATCGGGTCTCTGTTTGCCCTACCCTAGAAGTTTAATAGTGCATTTTACTCGCCATTTCTTGCGCTTTGAGATGCCGCTTAGCACAAGTCGGTATCTGAAATAGGAGCGATGTAAATTGAACAAATGTGATAGAATTTCGCTGAATTCTTATATTAACCAAAATATAAAATGATCTAATCGGGTCTCTGATTGCCCTATCATAGAAGTTTAATAGTGCATTTTACTCGTCATTCCACGCGCTTTAAGATGCCGCCTAGCCCAGTACGCTATCTGAAATAGGAGCGACGTAAATTGAACAAATGTGATAGAATTTTGCTGAATTCTTAAATTAACCATAATATAAAATGATGTAATCGGGTCTCTGTTCGCCCTACCCAAGAAGTTTAATAGTGCATTTCTCTCGTCATTTAATGCGCTTTGAGATGCCGCATAGCCCAATACGCTATCTGAAATAGGAGCGACGTAAATTGAACAAATGTGATAGAATTTCGCTGAATTCTTATATTAACCGTAAAATAAAATGATCTAATCGGTCTCTGTTTGCCTTACCCTAGAAGTTTAATAGTGCATTTTACTCGCCATTTCTTGCGCTTTGAGATGCCGCTTAGCCCAATACGCTATCTGAAATAGGAGCGACGTAAATTGAACAAATGTGATAGAATTTCGCTGAATTCTTATATTAACCAAAATATAAAATGATCTAATCGGGTCTCTGATTGCCCTATCATAGAAGATTAAGAGTGCATTTTTGCTCGCCATTCCACGCGCTTTAAGATGCCTCCTAGCCCAGTACGCTATCTGAAATAGGAGCGATGTAAATTGAACAAATGTGATAGAATTTCGCTGAATTCTTAAATTAACCATAATATAAAATGATCTAATGGGGTCTCTGTTTGCCCTACCCTAGAAGTTTAATAGTGCATTTTACTCGCCATTTCTTGCGCTTTGAGATGCCGCTTAGCCCAATACGCTATCTGAAATAGGAGCGACGTAAATTGAACAAATGTGATAGAATTTCGCTGAATTCTTAAATTAACCATAATATAAAATGATCTAATCAGGTCTCTGATTGCCCTATCATAGAAGTTTAATAGTGCATTTTACTCGCCATTCCGCGCGCTTAAGTTGCCGCCTAGCCCAGTATGCTATCTGAAATAGGAACGACGTAAATTGAACAAATGTGATAGAATTTTGTGCAATTCTTAAATTAACCATAATATAAAATGATCTAATCGGGTCTCTGATTGCCCTATCATAGTAGTTTAATAGTGCATTTTACTCGCCATCCCTCGCGCTTTAAGATGCCGCCTATCCGAGTACGCTATCTGAAATAGGAGCGACGTAAATTGAACAAATGTGATAGAATTTTTCTGAATTCTTAAATTAACCATAATATGAAATGACCTAATCGGGTCTCTGTTTGCCCTACCCTAGAAGTTTAATAGTGCATTTTACTCACCATTTCTTGCGCTTTGAGATGCCGCTTAGCCCAATACGCTATCTGAAATATCAGCGACGTAAATTGAACAAATGTGAGAGACTTTCGCTGAATTCTTAAATTAACCATAATATAAAATGATCTAATGTGGTCTCTGTTTGCCCTACCCTAGAAGCTTAATAGTGCATTTTACTCGCCATTTCTTGCGCTTTGAGATGCCGCTTAGAACAAGTCGCTATCTGAAATAGGAGCGACGTAAATTGAACAAATGTGATAGAATTACGCTGAATCCTTATATTAACCGTAATATAAAATGATCTATTCGGGTCTCTGTTTGCATTACCCGACAAGTTTAGTAGTGCATTTTACTCGCCATTCCACGCGCTTTAAGATGCCGCCTATCCGAGTACGCTTTCTGAAATAGGAGCGACGTAAGTTGAACAAATGTGATAGAATAACGCTGAATTCTTATATTAACCGTAATATAAAATGGTCTAATCGGGTCTCCGTTTGCCTTATCCTAGAAGTTTAATAGTGCATTTTACTCGCCATTCCACGCGCTTTAAGATACCGCGTAGCCCAGTACGCTATCTGAAATAGGAGCGACGTAAATTGAACATATGTGATAGAATTTTGCTGAATTCTTAAATTAACCATAATATAAAATGATGTAATCGGGTCTCTGTTCGCCCTACCCAGAAGTTTAATAGTGCATTTCTCTCGTCATTTCATGCGCTTTGAGATGCCGCATAGCCCAATACGCTATCTGAAATAGGAGCGACGTAAATTGAACAAATGTGATAGAAGTTCCCTGAATTCTTATATTAACCTTAATGTAAAATGATCTAATCGGGTCGTTGTTCGCCCTACCCTAGAAGTTTAATAGTGCATTTTACTCGCCACTTCATGCGCTTTGAGATGCCGCTTAGCCCAATAAGCTATCTGAAATAGGAGCGACGTAAATTGAACAAATGTGATAGAATTTCGCTGAATTCTTATATTAACCAAAATATAAAATGATCTAATCGGGTCTCTGATTGCCCTATCATAGAAGTTTAATAGTGCATTTTACTCGTCATACCACGCGCTTTAAGATGCCGCCTAGCCCAGTACGCTATCCGAAATAGGAGCGACGTAAATTGAACAAATGTGATAGAATTTTGCTGAATTCTTAAATTAACCATAATATAAAATGATGTAATCGGGTCTTTGTTCGCCCTACCCTAGAAGTTTAACAGTGCATTTCACTCGTCATTTCATGCGCTCTGAGTTGCCGCTTAGCCCAATAAGCTATCTGAAATAGGAGCGACGTAAATTGAACAAATGTGATAGAATTTCGCTGAATTCTTATATTAACCAAAATATAAAATGATCTTATCGGGTCTCTGATTGCCCTATCATAGAAGTTTAACAGTGCATTTTACTCGCCATTCCACGCGCTTTAAGTTGCCGCCTAGCCCAGCACGCTATCTGAAATAGGAGCTACGTAAGTTGAACAAATGTCACAGAATTACGCTGAATTCTTATATTAACCGTAATATAAAATGATCTAATCGGGTCTCTGTTTGCCTTATCCTAGAAGTTTAATAGTGCATTTTACTCGCCATTTCTTGCGCTTTGAGATGCCGCTTAGCCCAATACGCCATCTGAAATAGGAGCGACGTAAATTGAACAAAAGTGATAGAATTTCGCTGAATTCTTATTTTAACCTTAATGTAAAATGATCTAATCGGGTCTTTGTTCGCCCTACCCTAGAAGTTTAACAGTGCATTTCACTCGTCATTTCATGCGCTCTGAGTTGCCGCTTAGCCCAATAAGCTATCTGAAATAGGAGCGACGTAAATTGAACAAATGTGATAGAACTTCGCTGAATTCTTATATTAACCGTAATATAAAATGATCTGATCGGGTCTCTGCTTGCCCCACCCTAGAAGTTTAATGGTGCATTTTACTCGCCCTTTCGTGCGCTTTGAGATGCCGCTTAGCCCAATACGCTATCTGAAATAGGAGCGACGTAAATTGAACAAATGTGATAGAATTTCGCTGGATTCTTATATTAACCAAAATATAAAATGAACTAATCGGGTGTCCGATTGCCCTATCATAGAAGTTTAATAGTGCATTTTACTCGCCATTCCGCGCGGTTTAAGTTGCCGCCTAGCCAAGGAAGCTATCTGAAATAGGAGCTACGTAACTTGAACAAATGTGACAGAATTACGCTGAATTCTTATATTAACCGTAATATAAAATGATCTAATCGGGTCTCTGTTTGCCTTATCCTAGAAGTTTAATAGTGCATTTTACTCGCCATTTCATGCGCTTTGAGATGCCGCTTAGCCCAATAGCTATCTGAAATAGGAGCGACGTAAATTGAACAAATGTGATAGAATTTCCCTGAAATCTTATATTAACCGTAATATAAAATGATCTAATCGGGTCTCTGTTTGCATTACCCGAGAAGTTTAATAGTGCATTTTACTCGCCATTCCACGCGCTTTAAGATGCCGCCTATCCGAGTACGCTTTCTGAAATAGGAGCGACGTAAGTTGAACAAATGTGATAGAATAACGCTGAATCCTTATATTAACCGTAATATAAAATGATCTATTCGGGTGTCTGTTTGCCCTACCCTAGAAGTTTAATAGTGCATTTTACTCGCCATTTCTTGCGCTTTGAGATGCCGCTTAGCACAAGTCGGTATCTGAAATAGGAGCGATGTAAATTGAACAAATGTGATAGAATTTCGCTGAATTCTTATATTAACCAAAATATAAAATGATCTAATCGGGTCTCTGATTGCCCTATCATAGAAGTTTAATAGTGCATTTTACTCGTCATTCCACGCGCTTTAAGATGCCGCCTAGCCCAGTACGCTATCTGAAATAGGAGCGACGTAAATTGAACAAATGTGATAGAATTTTGCTGAATTCTTAAATTAACCATAATATAAAATGATGTAATCGGGTCTCTGTTCGCCCTACCCAAGAAGTTTAATAGTGCATTTCTCTCGTCATTTAATGCGCTTTGAGATGCCGCATAGCCCAATACGCTATCTGAAATAGGAGCGACGGAAATTGAACAAATGTGATAGAATTTCGCTGAATTCTTATATTAACCGTAATATAAAATGATCTAATCGGGTCTCTGTTTGCCTTACCCTAGAAGTTTAATAGTGCATTTTACTCGCCATTTCATGCGCTTTGAGATGCCGCTTAGCCCAATATGCTATCTGATATAGGAGCGACGTAAATTGAACAAATGTGATAGAATTACGCTGAATTCTTATATTAACCAAAATATAAAATGATCTAATCGGGTCTCTGATTGCCCTATCATAGAAGATTAATAGTGCATTTTACTCGCCATTCCACGCGCTTTAAGATGCCGCGTAGCCCAGTATGCTATCTGAAATAGGAACGACGTAAATTGAACAAATGTGATAGAATTTTGCTGAATTCTTAAATTAACCATAATATAAAATGATCTAATCGGGTCTCTGATTGCCCTACCCTAGAAGTTTAATAGTGCATTTTACTCGTCATTTCATGCGCTTTGAGATGCCGCTTAGCCCAATAAGCTGTCTGAAATAGGAGCGACGTAAATTGAACAAATGTGATAGAAGTTCCCTGAAATCTTATATTATCCGTAATATAAAATGATTCTAATCGGGTCTCTGATTGCCCTACCCTAGAAGTTTAATAGTGCATTTTACTCGCCATTCCACGCGCTTTAAGTTGCCGCCTAGCCCAGTACGCTATCTGAAATAGGAGCTACGTAAGTTGAACAAATGTCACAGAATTACGCTGAATTCTTATATTAACCGTAATATAAAATGATCTAATCGGGTCTCTGATTGCCCTATCATAGAAGTTTAATAGTGCATTTTACTCGTCATTCCACGCGCTTTAAGATGCCGCCTAGCCCAGTATGCTATCTGAAATAGGAGCGACGTAAATTGAACAAATGTGATAGAATTTGGCTGAATTCTTAAATTAACCATAATATAAAATGATGTAATCGGGTCTCTGTTCGCCCTACCCAAGAAGTTTAATAGTGCATTTCTCTCGTCATTTAATGCGCTTTGAGATGCCACATAGCCCAATACGCTATCTGAAATAGGAGCGACGTAATTGAACAAATGTGATAGAATTTCGCTGAATTCTTATATTAACCGTAAAATAAAATGATCTAATCGGGTCTCTGTTTGCCTTACCCTAGAAGTTTAATAGTGCATTTTACTCGCCATTTCTTGCGCTTTGAGATGCCGCTTAGCCCAATACGCTATCTGAAATAGGAGCGACGTAAATTGAACAAATGTGATAGAATTTCGCTGAATTCTTATATTAACCAAAATATAAAATGATCTAATCGGGTCTCTGATTGCCCTATCATAGAAGATTAAGAGTGCATTTTGCTCGCCATTCCACGCGCTTTAAGATGCCTCCTAGCCCAGTACGCTATCTGAAATAGGAGCGATGTAAATTGAACAAATGTGATAGAATTTCGCTGAATTCTTAAATTAACCATAATATAAAATGATCTAATGGGGGTCTCTGTTTGCCCTACCCTAGAAGTTTAATAGTGCATTTTACTCGCCATTTCTTGCGCTTTGAGATGCCGCTTAGCCCAATACGCTATCTGAAATAGGAGCGACGTAAATTGAACAAATGTGATAGAATTTCGCTGAATTCTTAAATTAACCATAATATAAAATGATCTAATCAGGTCTCTGATTGCCCTATCATAGAAGTTTAATAGTGCATTTTACTCGCCATTCCGCGCGCTTAAGTTGCCGCCTAGCCCAGTATGCTATCTGAAATAGGAACGACGTAAATTGAACAAATGTGATAGAATTTTGTGCAATTCTTAAATTAACCATAATATAAAATGATCTAATCGGGTCTCTGATTGCCCTATCATAGTAGTTTAATAGTGCATTTTACTCGCCATCCCTCGCGCTTTAAGATGCCGCCTATCCGAGTACGCTATCTGAAATAGGAGCCGACGTAAATTGAACAAATGTGATAGAATTTTTCTGAATTCTTAAATTAACCATAATATGAAATGACCTAATCGGGTCTCTGTTTGCCCTACCCTAGAAGTTTAATAGTGCATTTTACTCACCATTTCTTGCGCTTTGAGATGCCGCTTAGCCCAATACGCTATCTGAAATATCAGCGACGTAAATTGAACAAATGTGAGAGACTTTCGCTGAATTCTTAAATTAACCATAATATAAAATGATCTAATGTGGTCTCTGTTTGCCCTACCCTAGAAGCTTAATAGTGCATTTTACTCGCCATTTCTTGCGCTTTGAGATGCCGCTTAGCACAAGTCGCTATCTGAAATAGGAGCGACGTAAATTGAACAAATGTGATAGAATTACGCTGAATCCTTATATTAACCGTAATATAAAATGATCTATTCGGGTCTCTGTTTGCATTACCCGACAAGTTTAGTAGTGCATTTTACTCGCCATTCCACGCGCTTTAAGATGCCGCCTATCCGAGTACGCTTTCTGAAATAGGAGCGACGTAAGTTGAACAAATGTGATAGAATAACGCTGAATTCTTATATTAACCGTAATATAAAATGGTCTAATCGGGTCTCCGTTTGCCTTATCCTAGAAGTTTAATAGTGCATTTTACTCGCCATTCCACGCGCTTTAAGATACCGCGTAGCCCAGTACGCTATCTGAAATAGGAGCGACGTAAATTGAACATATGTGATAGAATTTTGCTGAATTCTTAAATTAACCATAATATAAAATGATGTAATCGGGTCTCTGTTCGCCCTACCCAAGAAGTTTAATAGTGCATTTCTCTCGTCATTTCATGCGCTTTGAGATGCCGCATAGCCCAATACGCTATCTGAAATAGGAGCGACGTAAATTGAACAAATGTGATAGAATTTCGCTGAATTCTTATATTAACCGTAATATAAAATGATCTAATCGGGTCTCTGTTTGCCTTACCCTAGAAGTTTAATAGTGCATTTTACTCGCCTTTTCATGCGCTTTGAGATGCCGCTTAGCCCAATACGCTATCTGAAATAGGAGCGACGTAAATTGAACAAATGTGATAGAATTTCGCTGGATTCTTATATTAACCAAAATATAAAATGAACTAATCGGGTGTCTGATTGCCCTATCATAGAAGTTTAATAGTGCATTTTACTCGCCATTCCGCGCGGTTTCAGTTGCCGCCTAGCCAAGGAAGCTATCTGAAATAGGAGCTACGTAACTTGAACAAATGTGACAGAATTACGCTGAATTCTTATATTAACCGTAATATAAAATGATCTAATCGGGTCTCTGTTTGCCTTATCCTAGAAGTTTAATAGTGCATTTTACTCGCCATTTCATGCGCTTTGAGATGCCGCTTAGCCCAATAGCTATCTGAAATAGGAGCGACGTAAATTGAACAAATGTGATAGAATTTCCCTGAAATCTTATATTAACCGTAATATAAAATGATCTAATCGGGTCTCTGTTTGCATTACCCGAGAAGTTTAATAGTGCATTTTACTCGCCATTCCACGCGCTTTAAGATGCCGCCTATCCGAGTACGCTTTCTGAAATAGGAGCGACGTAAGTTGAACAAATGTGATAGAATAACGCTGAATCCTTATATTAACCGTAATATAAAATGATCTATTCGGGTGTCTGTTCGCCCTACCCTAGAAGTTTAATAGTGCATTTCACTCGCCATTCCATGCGCTTTGAGATGCCGCTTAGCCCAATACGCTATCTGAAATAGGAGCGACGTAAATTGAACAAATGTGATAGAATTTCGCTGAATTCTTATATTAACCGTAATATAAAATGATCTAATCGGGTCTCTGTTTGCCTTACCCTAGAAGTTTAATAGTGCATTTTACTCGCCATTTCATGCGCTTTGAGATGCCGCTTAGCCCAATATGCTATCTGATATAGGAGCGACGTAAATTGAACAAATGTGATAGAATTACGCTGAATTCTTATATTAACCAAAATATAAAATGATCTAATCGGGTCTCTGATTGCCCTATCATAGAAGATTAATAGTGCATTTTACTCGCCATTCCACGCGCTTTAAGATGCCGCGTAGCCCAGTATGCTATCTGAAATAGGAACGACGTAAATTGAACAAATGTGATAGAATTTTGCTGAATTCTTAAATTAACCATAATATAAAATGATCTAATCGGGTCTCTGATTGCCCTACCCTAGAAGTTTAATAGTGCATTTTACTCGTCATTTCATGCGCTTTGAGATGCCGCTTAGCCCAATAAGCTGTCTGAAATAGGAGCGACGTAAATTGAACAAATGTGATAGAAGTTCCCTGAAATCTTATATTAACCGTAATATAAAATGATCTAATCGGGTCTCTGATTGCCCTACCCTAGAAGTTTAATAGTGCATTTTACTCGCCATTCCACGCGCTTTAAGTTGCCGCCTAGCTCAGTACGCTATCTGAAATAGGAGCTACGTAAGTTGAACAAATGTCACAGAATTACGCTGAATTCTTATATTAACCGTAATATAAAATGATCTAATCGGGTCTCTGATTGCCCTATCATAGAAGTTTAATAGTGCATTTTACTCGCCATTCCACGCGCTTTAAGATGCCGCCTAGCCCAGTACGCTATCTGAAATAGGAGCGACGTAAATTGAACAAATGTGATAGAATTTGGCTGAATTCTTAAATTAACCATAATATACAATGATGTAATCGGGTCTCTGTTCGCCCTACCCAAGAAGTTTAATAGTGCATTTCTCTCGTCATTTCATGCGCTTTGAGATGCCGCATAGCCCAATACGCTATCTGAAATAGGAGCGACGTAAATTGAAGAAATGTGATAGAATTTCGCTGAATTCTTATATTAACCGTAATATAAAATGATCTACTCGGTTCTCTGTTTGCCTTACCCTAGAAGTTTAATAGTGCATTTTACTCGCCATTTCATGCGCTTTGAGGTGCCGCTTAGCCCAATATGCTATCTGATATAGGAGCGACGTAAATTGAACAAATGTGATAGAATTACGCTGAATTCTTATATTAACCAAAATATAAAATGATCTAATCGGGTCTCTGATTGCCCTATCATAGAAGATTAATAGTGCATTTTACTCGCCATTCCACGCGCTTTAAGATGCCGCCTAGCCCAGTATGCTATCTGAAATAGGAACGACGTAAATTGAACAAATGTGATAGAATTTTGCTGAATTCTTAAATTAACCATAATATAAAATGATCTAATCGGGTCTCTGATTGCCCTACCCTAGAAGTTTAATAGTGCATTTTACTCGCCATTCCACGCGCTTTAAGTTGCCGCCTAGCTCAGTACGCTATCTGAAATAGGAGCTACGTAAGTTGAACAAATGTCACAGAATTACGCTGAATTCTTATATTCACCGTAATATAAATTGATCTAATCGGGTCTCTGTTTGCCCTACCCTAGAAGTTTAATAGTGCATTTTACTCGCCATTTCTTGCGCTTTGAGATGCCGCTTAGCACAAGTCGGTATCTGAAATAGGAGCGACGTAAATTGAACAAATGTGATAGAATTTTGCTGAATTCTTAAATTAACCATAATATAAAATGATGTAATCGGGTCTCTGTTCGCCCTACCCAAGAAGTTTAATAGTGCATTTCTCTCGTCATTTAATGCGCTTTGAGATGCCGCATAGCCCAATACGCTATCTGAAATAGGAGCGACGTAAATTGAACAAATGTGATAGAATTTCGCTGAATTCTTATATTAACCGTAATATAAAATGATCTAATCGGGTCTCTGTTTGCCTTACCCTAGAAGTTTAATAGTGCATTTTTCTCGCCATTTCATGCGCTTTGAGATGCCGCTTAGCCCAATATGCTATCTGATATAGGAGCGACGTAAATTGAACAAATGTGATAGAATTACGCTGAATTCTTATATTAACCAAAATATAAAATGATCTAATCGGGTCTCTGATTGCCCTATCATAGAAGATTAATAGTGCATTTTACTCGCCATTCCACGCGCTTTAAGATGCCGCCTAGCCCAGTATGCTATCTGAAATAGGAACGACGTAAATTGAACAAATGTGATAGAATTTTGCTGAATTCTTAAATTAACCATAATATAAAATGATCTAATCGGGTCTCTGATTGCCCTACCCTAGGAGTTTAATAGTGCATTTTACTCGTCATTTCATGCGCTTTGAGATGCCGCTTAGCCCAATAAGCTGTCTGAAATAGGAGCGACGTAAATTGAACAAATGTGATAGAAGTTCCCTGAAATCTTATATTAACCGTAATATAAAATGATCTAAGCGGGTCTCTGTTTGCATTACCCGAGAAGTTTAATAGTGCATTTTACTCGCCATTCCACGCGCTTTAAGATGCCGCCTATCCGAGTACGCTTTCTGCAATAGGAGCGACGTAAGTTGAACAAATGTGATAGAATATCGCTGAATTCTTATATTAACCGTAATATAAAATGGTCTAATCGGGTCTCCGTTTGCCTTATCCTTGAAGTTTAATAGTGCATTTTACTCGCCATTCCACGCGCTTTAAGATACCGCGTAGCCCAGTACGCTATCTGAAATAGGGGCGACGTAAATTGAACAAATGTGATAGAATTTTGCTGAATTCTTAAATTAACCATAATATACAATGATGTAATCGGGTCTCTGTTCGCCCTACCCAAGAAGTTTAATAGTGCATTTCTCTCGTCATTTCATGCGCTTTGAGATGCCGCATAGCCCAATACGCTACCTGAAATAGGAGCGACGTAAATTGAACAAATGTGATAGAATTTCGGTGTATTCTTATATTAACCGTAATATAAAATGATCTAATCGGTTCTCTGTTTGCCTTACCCTAGAAGTTTAATAGTGCATTTTACTCGCCATTTCATGCGCTTTGAGATGCCGCTTAGCCCAATATGCTATCTGATATAGGAGCGACGTAAATTGAACAAATGTGATAGAATTACGCTGAATTCTTATATTAACCAAAATATAAAATGATCTAATCGGGTCTCTGATTGCCCTATCATAGAAGATTAATAGTGCATTTTACTCGCCATTTCATGCGCTTTCAGATGCCGCTTAGCCCAATACGCTATCTGAAATAGGAGCGACGTAAATTGAACAAATGTGATAGAATTTCCCTGAAATGTTATAGTAAACAAAATATAAAATGATCTATTCGGAACTCTGATTGCCCTATCATAGAAGTTTAGTAGTGCATTTTACTCGCCGTTCCACGCGCTTTAAGATGCCGCCTAGCGCAGTACGCTATCTGAAATAGGAGCGACGTTAGTTGAACAAATGTGATAGAATTACGCTGAATTCTTATATTAACCGTAATATAAAATGATCTATTCGGGTCTCTGATTGCCCTACCCTAGAAGTTTAATAGCGCATTTTACTCGGCATTTCATGCGCTTTGAGATGCCGCTTATCCCAACACGCTATCTGAAATAGGAGCGACGTAAATTAAACAAATGTGATAGAATTTCGCTGAATTCTTATATTAACCAAAATATAAAATGATCTAATTGGGTCTCTGATTGCCCTATCATAGAAGTTTAATAGTGCATTTTACTCGCCATTCCACGCGCTTTAAGTTGCCGCCTAGCCCAGTATGCTATCTGAAATAGGAACGACGTAAATTGAACAAATGTGATAGAATTTTTCTGAATTCTTAAATTAACCATAATATGAAATGACCTAATCGGGTCTCTATTTGCCCTACCCTAGAAGTTTAATAGTGCATTTTACTCGCCATTTCTTGCGCTTCGAGATGCCGCCTAGCCCAATACGCTATCTGAAATATCAGCGACGTAAATTGAACAAATGTGACAGAATTTCTCTGAATTCTTAAATTAACCATAATATAAAATGATCTAATGGGGTCTCTGTTTGCCCTACACTAGAAGTTTAATAGTGCATTTTACTCGCCATTTCCAGCGCTTTGAGATGCCGCTTAGCACAAGTCGCTATCTGAAATAGGAGCGATGTAAATTGAACAAATGTGATAGAATTTCGCTGAATTCTTATATTAACCTTAATGTAAAATGATCTAATCGGGTCTTTGTTCGCCCTATCATAGAAGTTTAATAGTGCATTTTACTCGCCATTACACACGCTTTAAGATGCCGCATAGCCCAGTACGCTATCTGAAATAGGAGCTACGTAAGTTGAACGAATGTGACAGAATTACGCTGATTTCTTATATTAACCGTAATATAAAATGATCTAATCGGGTCGCTCTTTGCCTTATCCTAGAAGTTTAATAGTGCATTTTACTCGCCATTTCATGCGCTTTGAGATGCCTCTTAGCCCAATACGCTATCTGAAATAGGAGCGACGTAAATTGAACAAATGTGATAGAATTTCGCTGAATTCTTATATTAACCAAAATATAAAATGATCTAATCTGGTCTCTGTCTGCCCTACCCTAGAAGTTGAATAGTGCATTGTACGAGCCATTTCTTGCGCTTTGAGATGCAGCTTAGCCCAATACGCTATCTGAAATAGGAGCGACGTAAATTGAACAAATGTGATAGAATTTCGCTGAATTCTTATTTTAACCTTAATGTAAAATGATCTAATCGGGTCTTTGTTCGCCCTACCCTAGAAGTTTAATAGTGCATTTCACTCGTCATTTCATGCGCTTTGAGTTGCCGCTTAGCCCAATAAGCTATCTGAAATAGGAGCGACGTAAATTGAACAAATGTGATAGAACTTCGCTGAATTCTTATATTAACCGTAATATAAAATGATCTTATCGGGTCTCTGATTGCCCCACCCTAGAAGTTTAATAGTGCATTTTACTCGCCCTTTCGTGCGCTTTGAGATGCCGCTTAGCCCAATACGCTATCTGAAATAGGAGCGACGTAAATTGAACAAATGTGATAGAATTTCGCTGGATTCTTATATTAACCAAAATATAAAATGAACTAATCGGGTCTCTGATTGCCCTATCATAGAAGTTTAATAGTGCATTTTACTCGTCATTCCACGCGGTTTAAGTTGCCGCCTAGCCCAGTACGCTATCTGAAATAGGAGCTACGTAACTTGAACAAATGTGACAGAATTACGCTGAATTCTTATATTAACCGTAATATAAAATGATCTAATCGGGTCTCTGTTTGCCTTATCCTAGAAGTTTAATAGTGCATTTTACTCGCCATTTCATATGCTTTGAGATGCCGCTTAGCCCAATAAGCTATCTGAAATAGGAGCGACGCAAATTGAACAAATGCGATAGAATATCGCTGAATTCTTATATTAACCATAATATAAAATGATGTAATCGGGTCTCTGTTTGCCCTACCCTAGAAGTTTAATAGAGCATTTTACTCGTCATTTCATGCGCTTTGAGATGCCGCCTAGCCCAGTACGCTATCTGAAATAGGAGCGACGTAAATTGAACAAATGTGATAGAATTTCGCTGAATTCTTTTATTTACCATAATGTTAAATGATCTAATCCGGTCTGTGTTCGCCGTAGCGTAGAAGCTTAATAGTGCATTTTATTCGTCATTTCATGCGCTTTGAGATGCCGCTTAGCCCAATACGCTATCTGAAATAGGAGCGACGCAAATTGAACAAATGCGATAGAATATCGCTGAATTCTTATATTAACCATAATATAAAATGATGTAATCGGGTCTCTGTTCGCCCTACCCAAGATGTTTAATAGTGCATTTCTCTCGTCATTTCATGCGCTTTGAGATGCCGCTTAGCCCAATACGCTATCTGAAATAGGAGCGACGTAAATTGAACAAATGTGATAGAATTTCGCGGAATTCTTATATTAACCAAAATATAAAATGATCTAATTGGGTCTCTGATTGCCCTATCATAGAAGTTTAATAGTGCATTTTACTCGCCATTCCACGCGCTTTAAGTTGCCGCCTAGCCCAGTACGCTATCTGAAATAGGAGCTACGTAAGTTGAACAAATGTGACAGAATTACGCTGAATTCTTATATTAACCGTAATATAAAATGATCTAATCGGGTCTCTGTTTGCCCTACCCTAGAAGTTTAATAGTGCATTTTACTCGCCATTTCTTGCGCTTTGAGATGCCGCTTAGCCCAGTACGCTATCTGAAATAAGAGCGACGTAAATTGAACAAATGTGATAGAATTTCGCTGAATTCTTATATTAACCGTAATATGAAATGATCTATTCGGGTCTCTGATTGCCCTACCCTAGAAGTTTAATAGCGCATTTTACTCGGCATTTCATGCGCTTTGAGGTGCCGCCTAGCCCAGTACGCTATCTGAAATAGGAGCGACGTAAATTGAACAAATGTGATAGAATTTCGCTGAATTCTTTTATTTACCATAATGTTAAATGATCTAATCCGGTCTGTGTTTGCCGTAGCGTAGAAGCTTAATAGTGCATTTTATTCGTCATTTCATGCGCTTTGAGATGCCGCTTAGCCCAATACGCTATCTGAAATAGGAGCGACGCAAATTGAACAAATGCGATAGAATATCGCTGAATTCTTATATTAACCATAATATAAAATGATCAAATCGGGTCTCTGATTGCCCTATCATAGAAGTTTTATAGTGCATTTTACTCGCCGTTCCACGCTCTTTAGGATGCCGCCTAGCGCAGTACGCTATCTGAAATAGGAGCGACGTTAGTTGAACAAATGTGATAGAATTACGCTGAATTCTTATATTAACCGTAATATGAAATGATCTATTCGGGTCTCTGATTGCCCTACCCTAGAAGTTTAATAGCGCATTTTACTCGGCATTTCATGCGCTTTGAGGTGCCGCTTATCCCAATACGCTATCTGAAATAGGAGCGACGTAAATTAAACAAATGTGATAGAATTTCGCTGAATTCTTATATTAACCAAAATATAAAATGATCTAATTGGGTCTCTGATTGCCCTATCATAGAAGTTTAATAGTGCATTTTACTCGCCATTCCACGCGCTTTAAGTTGCCGCCTAGCCCATTACGCTATCTGAAATAGGAGCTACGTAAGTTGAACAAATGTGACAGAATTACGCTGAATTCTTATATTAACCGTAATATAAAATGATCTAATCGGGTCTCTGTTTGCCCTACCCTAGAAGTTTAATAGTGCATTTTACTCGCCATTTCTTGCGCTTTGAGATGCCGCTTAGCCCAGTACGCTATCTGAAATAAGAGCGACGTAAATTGAACAAATGTGATAGAATTTCGCTGAATTCTTTTATTTACCATAATGTTAAACTATCTAATCCGGTCTGTGTTCGCCGTAGCGTAGAAGCTTAATAGTGCATTTTATTCGTCATTTCATGCGCTTTGGGATGCCGCTTAGCCCAATACGCTATCTGAAATAGGAGCGACGCAAATTGAACAAATGCGATAGAATATCGCTGAAATCTTATATTAACCATAATATAAAATGATGTAATCGGGTCTCTGTTCGCCCTACCCAAGAAGTTTAATAGTGCATTTCTCTCGTCATTTCATGCGCTTTGAGATGCCGCTTAGCCCAATACGCTATCTGAAATAGGAGCGACGTAAATTGAACAAATGTGATAGAATTTCGCTGAATTCTTATATTAACCAAAATATAAAATGATCTAATCGGGTCTCTGATTGCCCTATCATAGAAGTTTAATAGTGCATTTTACTCGCCGTTCCACGCTCTTTAAGATGCCGCCTAGCGCAGTACGCTATCTGAAATAGGAGCGACGTTAGTTGAACAAATGTGATAGAATTACGCTGAATTCTTATATTAACCGTAATATAAAATGATCTAATCGGGTCTCTGTTTGCCCTACCCTAGAAGTTTAATAGTGCATTTTACTCGCCATTTCTTGCGCTTTGAGATGCCGCTTAGCCCAGTACGCTATCTGAAATAAGAGCGACGTAAATTGAACAAATGTGATAGAATTTTGCTGAATTCTTAAATTAACCATAATATGAAATGACCTAATCGGGTCTCTGTTTGCCCTACCCTAGAAGTTTAATAGTGCATTTTACTCGCCATTTCTTGCGCTTTGAGATGCCGCTTAGCCCAATACGCTATCTGAAATAGGAGCGATGTAAATTGAACAAATGTGATAGAATTTCGCTGAATTCTTATATTAACCTTAATGTAAAATGATCTAATCGGGTCTTTGTTCGCTCTACCCAAGAAGTTTAATAGTGCATTTCACTCGTCAATTCATGCGCTTTGCGATGCCGCTTAGCCCAATAAGCTATCTGAAATTGTAGCGACGTAAATTGAACAAATGTGATAGAATTTCGCTGAATTCTTATATTAACCAAAATATAAAATGATCTAATCGGGTCTCTGATTGCCCTATCATAGAAGTTTAATAGTGCATTTTACTCGCCATTACACACGCTTTAAGATGCCGCCTAGCCGAGTACGCAATCTGAAATAGGAACGACGTAAATTGAACAAATGTGATAGAATTTCGCTGAATGCTTATATTAACCAAAATATAAGATGATCTAATTGGGTCTCTGATTGCCCTATCATAGAAGTTTAATAGTGCATTTTACTCGTCATTGCACGCGCTTTAAGATGCCGCCTCGCCCAGTACGCTATCTGAAATAGGAGCAACGTAAATTGAACAAATGTGATAGAATTTCGCTGAATTCTTAAATTAACCATAATATAAAATGATCTAATGGGGTCTCTGTTTGCCCTACCCTAGAAGTTTAATAGTGCATTTTACTCGCCATTTCTTGCGCTTTGAGATGCCGCTTAGCCCAATACGCTATCTGAAATAGGAGCGACGTAAATTGAACAAATGTGATAGAATTTCGCTGAATTCTTATATTAACCAAAATATAAAATGATCTAATCGGGTCTCTGATTGCCCTATCATAGAAGATTAAGAGTGCATTTTGCTCGCCATTTCACGCGCTTTAAGATGCCGCCTAGCCCAATACGCTATCTGAAATAGGAGCGACGTAAATTGAACAAATGTGATAGAATTTCGCTGAATTCTTATATTAACCAAAATATAAAATGATCTTATCGGGTCTCTGATTGCCCTATCATAGAAGTTTAACAGTGCATTTTACTCGACATTCCACGCGCTTTAAGTTGCCGCCTAGCCCAGCACGCTATCTGAAATAGGAGCTACGTAAGTTGAACAAATGTCACAGAATTACGCTGAATTCTTATATTAACCGTAATATAAAATGATCTAATCGGGTCTCTGTTTGCCTTATCCTAGAAGTTTAATAGTGCATTTTACTCGCCATTTCTTGCGCTTTGAGATGCCGCTTAGCCCAATACGCCATCTGAAATAGGAGCGACGTAAATTGAACAAAAGTGATAGAATTTCGCTGAATTCTTATTTTAACCTTAATGTAAAATGATCTAATCGGGTCTTTGTTCGCCCTACCCTAGAAGTTTAACAGTGCATTTCACTCGTCATTTCATGCGCTCTGAGTTGCCGCTTAGCCCAATACGCTATCTGAAATAGGAGCGACGTAAATTGAACAAATGTGATAGAATTTCGCTGGATTCTTATATTAACCAAAATATAAAATGAACTAATCGGGTGTCTGATTGCCCTATCATAGAAGTTTAATAGTGCATTTTACTCGCCATTCCGCGCGCTTTAAGATGCCGCGTAGTCCAGTATGCTATCTGAAATAGGAACGACGTAAATTGAACAAATGTGATAGAATTTTGCTGAATTCTTAAATTAACCATAATATAAAATGATCTAATCGGGTCTCTGATTGCCCTACCCTAGAAGTTGAATAGTGCATTTTACTCGTCATTTCATGCGCTATGAGATGCCGCTTAGCCCAATAAGCTGTCTGAAATAGGAGCGACGTAAATTGAACAAATGTGATAGAAGTTCCCTGAAATCTTATATTAACCGTAATATAAAATGATCTAATCGGGTCTCTGTTTGCATTACCCGAGAAGTTTAATAGTGCATTTTACTCGCCATTCCACGCGCTTTAAGATGCCGCCTATCCGAGTACGCTTTCTGAAATAGGAGCGACGTAAGTTGAACAAATGTGATAGAATAACGCTGAATTCTTATATTAACCGTAATATAAAATGGTCTAATCGGGTCTCCGTTTGCCTTATCCTTGAAGTTTAATAGTGCGTTTTACTCGCCATTCCACGCGCTTTAAGATACCGCGTAGCCCAGTACGCTATCTGAAATAGGGGCGACGTAAATTGAACAAATGTGATAGAATTTTGCTGAATTCTTAAATTAACCATAATATACAATGATGTAATCGGGTCTCTGTTCGCCCTACCCAAGAAGTTTAATAGTGCATTTCTCTCGTCATTTCATGCGCTTTGAGATGCCGCATAGTCCAATACGCTATCTGAAATAGGAGCGACGTAAATTGAACAAATGTGATAGAATTTCGCTGAATTCTTATATTAACCGTAATATAAAATGATCTAATCGGTTCTCTGTTTGCCTTACCCTAGAAGTTTAATAGTGCATTTTACTCGCCATTTCATGCGCTTTGAGGTGCCGCTTAGCCCAATATGCTATCTGATATAGGAGCGACGTAAATTGAACAAATGTGATAGAATTACGCTGAATTCTTATATTAACCAAAATATAAAATGATGTAATCGGGTCTCTGATTGCCCTATCATAGAAGATTAATAGTGCATTTTACTCGCCATTCCACGCGCTTTAAGATGCCGCCTAGCCCAGTATGCTATCTGAAATAGGAACGACGTAAATTGAACAAATGTGATAGAATTTTGCTGAATTCTTAAATTAACCATAATATAAAATGATCTAATCGGGTCTCTGATTGCCCTACCCTAGAAGTTTAATAGTGCATTTTACTCGTCATTTCATGCGCTTTGCGGTGCCGCTTAGCCCAATAAGCTGTCTGAAATAGGAGCGACGTAAATTGAACAAATGTGATAGAAGTTCCCTGAATACTTATATTAACCTTAATGTAAAATGATCTAATCGGGTCTCTGTCCGCCATGCCCTAGAAGTTTAATAGTGCATTTTACTCGCCATTTCATGCGCTTTGAGATGCCGCTTAGCCCAATACGCTATCTGAAATAGGAGCGACGTAAATTGAACAAATGTGATAGAATTTCCCTGAAATGTTATAGTAAACAAAATATAAAATGATCTATTCGGAACTCTGATTGCCCTATCATAGAAGTTTAGTAGTGCATTTTACTCGCCGTTCCACGCGCTTTAAGATGCCGCCTAGCGCAGTACGCTATCTGAAATAGGAGCGACGTTACTTGAACAAATGTGATAGAATTACGCTGAATTCTTATATTAACCGTAATATAAAATGATCTATTCGGGTCTCTGATTGCCCTACCCTAGAAGTTTAATAGCGCATTTTACTCGGCATTTCATGCGCTTTGAGATGCCGCTTATCCCAATACGCTATCTGAAATAGGAGCGACGTAAATTAAACAAATGTGATAGAATTTCGCTGAATTCTTATATTAACCGTAATATAAAATGATCTAATCGGGTCTCTGATTGCCCTACCCTACAAGTTTAATAGTGCATTTTACTCGCCATTCCACGCGCTTTAAGTTGCCGCCTAGCTCAGTACGCTATCTGAAATAGGAGCTACGTAAGTTGAACAAATGTCACAGAATTACGCTGAATTCTTATATTAACCGTAATATAAAATGATCTAATCGGGTCTCTGTTTGCCCTACCCTAGAAGTTTAATAGTGCATTTTACTCGCCATTTCTTGCGCTTTGAGATGCCGCTTAGCACAAGTCGGTATCTGAAATAGGAGCGACGTAAATTGAACAAATGTGATAGAATTTTGCTGAATTCTTAAATTAACCATAATATAAAATGATGTAATCGGGTCTCTGTTCGCCCTACCCAAGAAGTTTAATAGTGCATTTCTCTCTTCATTTAATGCGCTTTGAGATGCCGCGTAGCCCAATACGCTATCTGAAATAGGAGCGACGTAAATTGAACAAATGTGATAGAATTTCGCTGAATTCTTATATTAACCGTAATATAAAATGATCTAATCGGGTCTCTGTTTGCCTTACCCTAGAAGTTTAATAGTGCATTTTACTCGCCATTTCATGCGCTTTGAGATGCCGCTTAGCCCAATATGCTATCTGATATAGGAGCGACGTAAATTGAACAAATGTGATAGAATTACGCTGAATTCTTATATTAACCAAAATATAAAATGATCTAATCGGGTCTCTGATTGCCCTATCATAGAAGATTAATAGTGCATTTTACTCGCCGTTCCACGCGCTTTAAGATGCCGCCTAGCGCAGTACGCTATCTGAAATAGGAGCGACGTTAGTTGAACAAATGTGATAGAATTACGCTGAATTCTTATATTAACCGTAATATAAAATGATCTATTCGGGTCTCTGATTGCCCTACCCTAGAAGTTTAATAGCGCATTTTACTCGGCATTTCATGCGCTTTGAGATGCCGCTTATCCCAACACGCTATCTGAAATAGGAGCGACGTAAATTAAACAAATGTGATAGAATTTCGCTGAATTCTTATATTAACCAAAATATAAAATGATCTAATCGGGTCTCTGATTGCCCTATCATAGAAGTTTAATAGTGCATTTTACTCGTCATTCCACGCGCTTTAAGATGCCGCCTAGCCCAGTATGCTATCTGAAATAGGAACGACGTAAATTGAACAAATGTGATAGAATTTTGCTGAATTCTTAAATTAACCATAATATAAAATGATCTAATCGGGTCTCTGATTGCCCTACCCTAGGAGTTTAATAGTGCATTTTACTCGTCATTTCATGCGCTTTGAGATGCCGCTTAGCCCAATAAGCTGTCTGAAATAGGAGCGACGTAAATTGAACAAATGTGATAGAAGTTCCCTGAAATCTTATATTAACCGTAATATAAAATGATCTAAGCGGGTCTCTGTTTGCATTACCCGAGAAGTTTAATAGTGCATTTTACTCGCCATTCCACGCGCTTTAAGATGCCGCCTATCCGAGTACGCTTTCTGAAATAGGAGCGACGTAAGTTGAACAAATGTGATAGAATAACGCTGAATTCTTATATTAACCGTAATATAAAATGGTCTAATCGGGTCTCCGTTTGCCTTACCCTAGAAGTTTAATAGTGCATTTTACTCGCCATTTCATGCGCTTTGAGATGCCGCTTAGCCCAATATGCTATCTGATATAGGAGCGACGTAAATTGAACAAATGTGATAGAATTACGCTGAATTCTTATATTAACCAAAATATAAAATGATCTAATCGGGTCTCTGATTGCCCTATCATAGAAGATTAATAGTGCATTTTACTCGCCATTTCATGCGCTTTCAGATGCCGCTTAGCCCAATACGCTATCTGAAATAGGAGCGACGTAAATTGAACAAATGTGATAGAATTTCCCTGAAATGTTATAGTAAACAAAATATAAAATGATCTATTCGGAACTCTGATTGCCGTATCATAGAAGTTTAGTAGTGCATTTTACTCGCCGTTCCACGCGCTTTAAGATGCCGCCTAGCGCAGTACGCTATCTGAAATAGGAGCGACGTTAGTTGAACAAATGTGATAGAATTACGCTGAATTCTTATATTAACCGTAATATAAAATGATCTATTCGGGTCTCTGATTGCCCTACCCTAGAAGTTTAATAGCGCATTTTACTCGGCATTTCATGCGCTTTGAGATGCCGCTTATCCCAACACGCTATCTGAAATAGGAGCGACGTAAATTAAACAAATGTGATAGAATTTCGCTGAATTCTTATATTAACCAAAATATAAAATGATCTAATTGGGCCTCTGATTGCCCTATCATAGAAGTTTAATAGTGCATTTTACTCGCCATTCCACGCGCTTTAAGTTGCCGCCTAACCCAGTACGCTATCTGAAATAGTAGCTACGTAAGTTGAACAGATGTGACAGAATTACGCTGAATTCTTATATTAACCGTAATATAAAATGATCTAATCGGGTCTCTGTTTGGCCTACCCTAGAAGTTTAATAGTGCATTTTACTCGCCATTTCTTGCGCTTTGAGATGCCGCTTAGCCCAGTACGCTATCTGAAATAGGAGCGACGTAAATTGAACAAATGTGATAGAATTTTGCTGAATTCTTAAATTAACCATAATATGAAATGACCTAATCGGGTCTCTGTTTGCCCTACCCTAGAAGTTTAATAGTGCATTTTACTCGCCATTTCTTGCGCTTTGAGATGCCGCTTAGGACAATACGCTATCTGAAATATCAGCGACGTAAATTGAACAAATGTGAGAGAATTTCGCTGAATTCTTAAATTAACCATAATATAAAATGATCTAATGTGGTCTCTGTTTGCCCTACCCTTGAAGTTTAATAGTGCATTTTACTCGCCATTTCTTGCGCTTTGAGATGCCGCTTAGCACAAGTCGCTATCTGAAATAGGAGCGACGCAAATTGAACAAATGTGATAGAATTTTTCTGAATTCTTAAATTAACCATAATATGAAATGACCTAATCGGGTCTCTGTTTGCCCTACCCTAGAAGTTTAATAGTGCATTTTACTCGCCATTTCTTGCGCTTTGAGATGCCGCTTAGCCCAATACGCTATCTGAAATATCAGCGACGTAAATTGAACAAATGTGAGAGAATTTCGCTGAATTCTTAAATTAACCATAATATGAAATGATCTAATGTGGTCTCTGTTTGCCCTACCCTAGAAGTTTAATAGGGCATTTTACTCGCCATTTCTTGCGCTTTGAGATGCCGCTTAGCACAAGTCGCTATCTGAAATAGGAGCGATGTAAATTGAACAAATGTGATAGAATTTCGCTGAATTCTTATATTAACCTTAATGTAAAATGATCTAATCGGGTCTTTGTTCGCCGTACCCTAGAAGTTTAATAGTGCATTTTACTCGCCACTTCATGCGCTTTGAGATTCCGGTTAGCCCAATAAGCTATCTGAAATAGGATCGACGTAAATTGAACAAACGTGATAGAATTTCGCTGAATTCTTATATTAACCAAAATATAAAATGATCTAATCGGGTCTCTGATTGCCCTATCATAGAAGTTTAATAGTGCATTTTACTCGTCATTCCACGCGCTTTAAGATGCCGCCTAGCCCAGTACGCTATCTGAAATAGGAGCGACGTAAATTGAACAAATGTGATAGAATTTTGCTGAATTCTTAAATTAACCATAATATAAAATGATGTAATCGGGTCTCTGTTCGCCCTACCCAAGAAGTTTAATAGTGCATTTCTCTCGTCATTTCATGCGCTTTGAGATGCCGCTTAGCCCAATAGCTATCTGAAATAGGAGCGACGTAAATTGAACAAATGTGATAGAATTTCCCTGAAATCTTATATTAAACAAAATATAAAATGATCTAATCGGGACTCTGATTGCCCTATCATAGAAGTTTAGTAGTGCATTTTGCTCGCCATTCCACGCGCTTTAAGATGTCGCTTAGCCGAGTAGGCTATCTGAAATAGGAGCGACGTAAGTTGAACAAATGTGATAGAATAACGCTGAATTCTTATATCAACCGTAATATGAAATGGTCTAATCGGGTCTCCGTTTGCCTTATCCTAGAAGTTTAATAGTGCATTTTACTGGCCATTTCATGCGCATTGCGATGCCGCTTAGCCCAATACGCTATCTGAAATAGGAGCGATGTAAATTGAACAAATGTGATAGAATTTCGCTGAATTCTTAAATTAACCACAATATAAAATGATCTAATCGGGTCTCTGATTGCCCTATCACAGAAGTTCAATAGTGCATTTTACTCGCCATTCCGCGCGCTTTAAGTTGCCGCCTAGCCCAGTATGCTATCTGAAATAGGAACGACGTAAATTGAACAAATGTGATAGAATTTTTCTGAATTCTTAAATTAACCATAATATGAAATGACCTAATCGGGTCTCTATTTGCCCTACCCTAGAAGTTTAATAGTGCATTTTACTCGCCATTTCTTGCGCTTTGAGATGCCGCCTAGCCCAATACGCTATCTGAAATATCAGCGACGTAAATTGAACAAATGTGACAGAATTTCTCTGAATTCTTAAATTAACCATAACATAAAATGATCTAATGGGGTCTCTGTTTGCCCTACACTAGAAGTTTAATAGTGCATTTTACTCGCCATTTCCAGCGCTTTGAGATGCCGCTTAGCACAAGTCGCTATCTGAAATAGGAGCGATGTAAATTGAACAAATGTGATAGAATTTCGCTGAATTCTTATATTAACCTTAATGTAAAATGATCTAATCGGGTCTTTGTTCGCCCTACCCAAGAAGTTTAATAGTGCATTTCACTCGTCAATTCATGCGCTTTGCGATGCCGCTTAGCCCAATAAGCTATCTGAAATTGGAGCGACGTAAATTGAACAAATGTGATAGGATTTCGCTGAATTCTTTTACTAACCGTAATATAAAATGATCTAATCGGGTCGCTCTTTGCCTTATCCTAGAAGTTTAATAGTGCATTTTACTCGCCATTTCATGCGCTTTGAGATGCCTCTTAGCCCAATACGCTATCTGAAATAGGAGCGACGTAAATTGAACAAATGTGATAGAATTTCGCTGAATTCTTATATTAACCAAAATATAAAATGATCTAATCTGGTCTCTGTCTGCCCTACCCTAGAAGTTGAATAGTGCATTGTACGAGCCATTTCTTGCGCTTTGAGATGCAGCTTAGCCCAATACGCTATCTGAAATAGGAGCGACGTAAATTGAACAAATGTGATAGAATTTCGCTGAATTCTTATTTTAACCTTAATGTAAAATGATCTAATCGGGTCTTTGTTCGCCCTACCCTAGAAGTTTAATAGTGCATTTCACTCGTCATTTCATGCGCTTTGAGTTGCCGCTTAGCCCAATAAGCTATCTGAAATAGGAGCGACGTAAATTGAACAAATGTGATAGAACTTCGCTGAATTCTTATATTAACCGTAATATAAAATGATCTTATCGGGTCTCTGATTGCCCCACCCTAGAAGTTTAATAGTGCATTTTACTCGCCCTTTCGTGCGCTTTGAGATGCCGCTTAGCCCAATACGCTATCTGAAATAGGAGCGACGTAAATTGAACAAATGTGATAGAATTTCGCTGGATTCTTATATTAACCAAAATATAAAATGAACTAATCGGGTCTCTGATTGCCCTATCATAGAAGTTTAATAGTGCATTTTACTCGTCATTCCACGCGGTTTAAGTTGCCGCCTAGCCCAGTACGCTATCTGAAATAGGAGCTACGTAAGTTGAACAAATGTGATAGAATAACGCTGAATTCTTATATCAACCGTAATATGAAATGGTCTAATCGGGTCTCCGTTTGCCTTATCCTAGAAGTTTAATAGTGCATTTTACTGGCCATTTCATGCGCATTGCGATGCCGCTTAGCCCAATACGCTATCTGAAATAGGAGCGATGTAAATTGAACAAATGTGATAGAATTTCGCTGAATTCTTAAATTAACCACAATATAAAATGATCTAATCGGGTCTCTGATTGCCCTATCACAGAAGTTCAATAGTGCATTTTACTCGCCATTCCGCGCGCTTTAAGTTGCCGCCTAGCCCAGTATGCTATCTGAAATAGGAACGACGTAAATTGAACAAATGTGATAGAATTTTTCTGAATTCTTAAATTAACCATAATATGAAATGACCTAATCGGGTCTCTATTTGCCCTACCCTAGAAGTTTAATAGTGCATTTTACTCGCCATTTCTTGCGCTTTGAGATGCCGCCTAGCCCAATACGCTATCTGAAATATCAGCGACGTAAATTGAACAAATGTGACAGAATTTCTCTGAATTCTTAAATTAACCATAACATAAAATGATCTAATGGGGTCTCTGTTTGCCCTACACTAGAAGTTTAATAGTGCATTTTACTCGCCATTTCCAGCGCTTTGAGATGCCGCTTAGCACAAGTCGCTATCTGAAATAGGAGCGATGTAAATTGAACAAATGTGATAGAATTTCGCTGAATTCTTATATTAACCTTAATGTAAAATGATCTAATCGGGTCTTTGTTCGCCCTACCCAAGAAGTTTAATAGTGCATTTCACTCGTCAATTCATGCGCTTTGCGATGCCGCTTAGCCCAATAAGCTATCTGAAATTGGAGCGACGTAAATTGAACAAATGTGATAGGATTTCGCTGAATTCTTTTACTAACCGTAATATAAAATGATCTAATCGGGTCGCTCTTTGCCTTATCCTAGAAGTTTAATAGTGCATTTTACTCGCCATTTCATGCGCTTTGAGATGCCTCTTAGCCCAATACGCTATCTGAAATAGGAGCGACGTAAATTGAACAAATGTGATAGAATTTCGCTGAATTCTTATATTAACCAAAATATAAAATGATCTAATCTGGTCTCTGTTTGCCCTACCCTAGAAGTTGAATAGTGCATTGTACGAGCCATTTCTTGCGCTTTGAGATGCAGCTTAGCCCAATACGCTATCTGAAATAGGAGCGACGTAAATTGAACAAATGTGATAGAATTTCGCTGAATTCTTATTTTAACCTTAATGTAAAATGATCTAATCGGGTCTTTGTTCGCCCTACCCTAGAAGTTTAATAGTGCATTTCACTCGTCATTTCATGCGCTTTGAGTTGCCGCTTAGCCCAATAAGCTATCTGAAATAGGAGCGACGTAAATTGAACAAATGTGATAGAACTTCGCTGAATTCTTATATTAACCGTAATATAAAATGATCTTATCGGGTCTCTGATTGCCCCACCCTAGAAGTTTAATAGTGCATTTTACTCGCCCTTTCGTGCGCTTTGAGATGCCGCTTAGCCCAATACGCTATCTGAAATAGGAGCGACGTAAATTGAACAAATGTGATAGAATTTCGCTGGATTCTTATATTAACCAAAATATAAAATGAACTAATCGGGTCTCTGATTGCCCTATCATAGAAGTTTAATAGTGCATTTTACTCGTCATTCCACGCGGTTTAAGTTGCCGCCTAGCCCAGTACGCTATCTGAAATAGGAGCTACGTAACTTGAACAAATGTGACAGAATTACGCTGAATTCTTATATTAACCGTAATATAAAATGATCTAATCGGGTCTCTGTTTGCCTTATCCTAGAAGTTTAATAGTGCATTTTACTCGCCATTTCATATGCTTTGAGATGCCGCTTAGCCCAATAAGCTATCTGAAATAGGAGCGATGTAACTTGAACAAATGTGATAGAATTTCGCTGAATTCTTAAATTAACCATAATATGAAATGACCTAATCGGGTCTCTGTTTGCCCTACCCTAGAAGTTTAATAGAGCATTTTACTCGTCATTTCATGCGCTTTGAGATGCCGCCTAGCCCAGTACGCTATCTGAAATAGGAGCGACGTAAATTGAACAAATGTGATAGAATTTCGCTGAATTCTTTTATTTACCATAATGTTAAATGATCTAATCCGGTCTGTGTTCGCCGTAGCGTAGAAGCTTAATAGTGCATTTTATTCGTCATTTCATGCGCTTTGAGATGCCGCCTAGCCCAATACGCTATCTGAAATAGGAGCGACGCAAATTGAACAAATGCGATAGAATATCGCTGAATTCTTATATTAACCATAATATAAAATGATGTAATCGGGTCTCTGTTCGCCCTACCCAAGATGTTTAATAGTGCATTTCTCTCGTCATTTCATGCGCTTTGAGATGCCGCTTAGCCCAATACGCTATCTGAAATAGGAGCGACGTAAATTGAACAAATGTGATAGAATTTCGCTGAATTCTTATATTAACCAAAATATAAAATGATCTAATCGGGTCTCTGATTGCCCTATCATAGAAGTTTTATAGTGCATTTTACTCGCCGTTCCACGCTCTTTAAGATGCCGCCTAGCGCAGTACGCTATCTGAAATAGGAGCGACGTTAGTTGAACAAATGTGATAGAATTACGCTGAATTCTTATATTAACCGTAATATGAAATGATCTATTCGGGTCTCTGATTGCCCTACCCTAGAAGTTTAATAGCGCATTTTACTCGGCATTTCATGCGCTTTGAGGTGCCGCTTATCCCAATACGCTATCTGAAATAGGAGCGACGTAAATTAAACAAATGTGATAGAATTTCGCTGAATTCTTATATTAACCAAAATATAAAATGATCTAATTGGGTCTCTGATTGCCCTATCATAGAAGTTTAATAGTGCATTTTACTCGCCATTCCACGGGCTTTAAGTTGCCGCCTAGCCCAGTACGCTATCTGAAATAGGAGCTACGTAAGTTGAACAAATGTGACAGAATTACGCTGAATTCTTATATTAACCGTAATATAAAATGATCTAATCGGGTCTCTGTTTGCCCTACCCTAGAAGTTTAATAGTGCATTTCACTCGCCATTTCTTGCGCTTTGAGATGCCGCTTAGCCCAGTACGCTATCTGAAATAAGAGCGACGTAAATTGAACAAATGTGATAGAATTTTGCTGAATTCTTAAATTAACCATAATATGAAATGACCTAATCGGGTCTCTGTTTGCCCTACCCTAGAAGTTTAATAGTGCATTTTACTCGCCATTTCTTGCGCTTTGAGATGCCGCTTAGCCCAATACGCTATCTGAAATAGGAGCGATGTAAATTGAACAAATGTGATAGAATTTCGCTGAATTCTTATATTAACCTTAATGTAAAATGATCTAATCGGGTCTTTGTTCGCCCTACCCAAGAAGTTTAATAGTGCATTTCACTCGTCAATTCATGCGCTTTGCGATGCCGCTTAGCCCAATAAGCTATCTGAAATTGTAGCGACGTAAATTGAACAAATGTGATAGAATTTCGCTGAATTCTTATATTAACCAAAATATAAAATGATCTAATCGGGTCTCTGATTGCCCTATCATAGAAGTTTAATAGTGCATTTTACTCGCCATTACACACGCTTTAAGATGCCGCCTAGCCGAGTACGCAATCTGAAATAGGAACGACGTAAATTGAACAAATGTGATAGAATTTCGCTGAATGCTTATATTAACCAAAATATAAGATGATCTAATTGGGTCTCTGATTGCCCTATCATAGAAGTTTAATAGTGCATTTTACTCGTCATTGCACGCGCTTTAAGATGCCGCCTCGCCCAGTACGCTATCTGAAATAGGAGCAACGTAAATTGAACAAATGTGATAGAATTTCGCTGAATTCTTAAATTAACCATAATATAAAATGATCTAATGGGGTCTCTGTTTGCCCTACCCTAGAAGTTTAATAGTGCATTTTACTCGCCATTTCTTGCGCTTTGAGATGCCGCTTAGCCCAATACGCTATCTGAAATAGGAGCGACGTAAATTGAACAAATGTGATAGAATTTCGCTGAATTCTTATATTAACCAAAATATAAAATGATCTTATCGGGTCTCTGATTGCCCTATCATAGAAGTTTAACAGTGCATTTTACTCGCCATTCCACGCGCTTTAAGTTGCCGCCTAGCCCAGCACGCTATCTGAAATAGGAGCTACGTAAGTTGAACAAATGTCACAGAATTACGCTGAATTCTTATATTAACCGTAATATAAAATGATCTAATCGGGTCTCTGTTTGCCTTATCCTAGATGTTTAATAGTGCATTTTACTCGCCATTTCTTGCGCTTTGAAATGCCGCTTAGCCCAATACGCCATCTGAAATAGGAGCGACGTAAATTGAACAAAAGTGATAGAATTTCGCTGAATTCTTATTTTAACCTTAATGTAAAATGATCTAATCGGGTCTTTGTTCGCCCTACCCTAGAAGTTTAACAGTGCATTTCACTCGTCATTTCATGCGCTCTGAGTTGCCGCTTAGCCCAATAAGCTATCTGAAATAGGAGCGACGTAAATTGAACAAATGTGATAGAACTTCGCTGAATTCTTATATTAACCGTAATATAAAATGATCTAATCGGGTCTCTGATTGCCCTATCACAGAAGTTTAATAGTGCATTTTACTCGCCATTCCGCGCGCTTTAAGTTGCCGCCTAGCCCAGCACGCTATCTGAAATAGGAGCTACGTAAGTTGAACAAATGTCACAGAATTACGCTGAATTCTTATATTAACCGTAATATAAAATGATCTGATCGGGTCTCTGCTTGCCCCACCCTAGAAGTTTAATAGTGCATTTTACTCGCCATTTCTTGCGCTTTGAGATGCCGCTTAGCCCAATACGCTATCTGAAATAGGAGCGACGTAAATTGAACAAATGTGATAGAATTTCGCTGGATTCTTATATTAACCAAAATATAAAATGAACTAATCGGGTCTCTGATTGCCCTATCATAGAAGTTTAATAGTGCATTTTACTCGCCATTCCACGCGGTTTAAGTTGCCGCCTAGCCCAGTACGCTATCTGAAATAGGAGCTACGTAACTTGAACAAATGTGACAGAATTACGCTGAATTCTTATATTAACCGTAATATAAAATGATCTAATCGGGTCTCTGTTTGCCTTATCCTAGAAGTTTAATAGTGCATTTCACTCGCCATTCCATGCGCTTTGAGATGCCGCTTAGCCCAATACGCTATCTGAAATAGGAGCGACGTAAATTGAACAAATGTGATAGAATTTCGCTGAATTCTTATGTTAACCGTAATATAAAATGATCTAATCGGGTCTCTGATTGCGCTACCCGAGAAGTTTAATAGTGCATTTTACTCACCATTCCACGCGCTCTAAGTTGCCGCCTAGCTCAGTACGCTATCTGAAATAGGAGCTACGTAAGTTGAACAAATGTCACAGAATTACGCTGAATTCTTATATTAACCGTAATATAAAATGATCTAATCGGGTCTCTGTTTGCCCTACCCTAGAAGTTTAATAGTGCATTTTACTCGCCATTTCTTGCGCTTTGAGATGCCGCTTAGCACAAGTCGGTATCTGAAATAGGAGCGACGTAAATTGAACAAATGTGATAGAATTTCGCTGAATTCTTATATTAACCTTAATGTAAAATGATCTAATCGGGTCTTTGTTCGCCCTACCCTAGCAGTTTAATAGTGCATTTTACTCGCCACTTCATGCGCTTTGAGATGCCGCTTAGCCCAATAAGCTATCTGAAATAGGAGCGACGTAAATTGAACAAATGTGATAGAATTTCGCTGAATTCTTATGTTAACCGTAATATAAAATGATCTAATCGGGTCTCTGATTGCGCTACCCGAGAAGTTTAATAGTGCATTTTACTCACCATTCCACGCGCTTTAAGTTGCCGCCTAGCTCAGTACGCTATCTGAAATCGGAGCTACGTTAGTTGAACAAATGTCACAGAATTACGCTGAATTCTTATATTAACCGTAATATAAAATGATCTAATCGGGTCTCTCTGTTTGCCCTACCCTAGAAGTTTAATAGTGCATTTTACTCGCCATTTCTTGCGCTTTGAGATGCCGCTTAGCACAAGTCGGTATCTGAAATAGGAGCGACGTAAATTGAACAAATGTGATAGAATTTCGCTGAATTCTTATATTAACCTTAATGTAAAATGATCTAATCGGGTCTTTGTTCGCCCTACCCTAGCAGTTTAATAGTGCATTTTACTCGCCACTTCATGCGCTTTGAGATGCCGATTAGCCCAATAAGCTATCTGAAATAGGAGCGACGTAAATTGAACAAATGTGATAGAATTTCGCTGAATTCTTATATTAACCAAAATATAAAATGATCTAATCGGGTCTCTGATTGCCCTATCATAGAAGTTTAATAGTGCATTTTACTCGTCATTCCACGCGCTTTAAGATGCCGCCTTGCCCAGTACGCTATCTGAAATAGGAGCGACGTAAATTGAACAAATGTGATAGAATTTTGCTGAATTCTTAAATTAACCATAATATAAAATGATATAATCGGGTCTCTGTTCGCCCTACCCAAGAAGTTTAATAGTGCATTTTACTCGTCAATTCATGCGCTTTGCGATGCCGCTTAGCCCAATAAGCTATCTGAAATAGGAGCGACGTAAATTGAACAAATGTGATAGAATTTCGCTGAATTCTTATATTAACCAAAATATAAAATGATATTATCGGGTCTCTGATTGCCCTATCATAGAAGTTTAACAGTGCATTTTACTCGCCATTCCACGCGCTTTAAGTTGCCGCCTAGCCCAGCACGCTATCTGAAATAGGAGCTACGTAAGTTGCACAAATGTCACAGAATTACGCTGAATTCTTATATTAACCGTAATATAAAATGATCTAATCGGGTCTCTGTTTGCCTTATCCTAGAAGTTTAATAGTGCATTTTACTCGCCATTTCTTGCGCTTTGAAATGCCGCTTAGCCCAATACGCCATCTGAAATAGGAGCGACGTAAATTGAACAAAAGTGATAGAATTTCGCTGAATTCTTATTTTAACCTTAATGTAAAATGATCTAATCGGGTCTTTGTTCGCCCTACCCTAGAAGCTTAACAGTGCATTTCACTCGTCATTTCATGCGCTCTGAGTTGCCGCTTAGCCCAATAAGCTATCTGAAATAGGAGCGACGTAAATTGAACAAATGTGATAGAACTTCGCTGAATTCTTATATTAACCGTAATATAAAATGATCTGATCGGGTCTCTGCTTGCCCCACCCTAGAAGTTTAATAGTGCATTTTACTCGCCCTTTCGTGCGCTTTGAGATGCCGCTTAGCCCAATACGCTATCTGAAATATCAGCGACGTAAATTGAACAAATGTGAGAGAATTTCGCTGAATTCTTAAATTAACCATAATATAAAATGATCTAATGTGGTCTCTGTTTGCCCTACCCTAGAAGTTTAATAGTGCATTTTACTCGCCATTTCTTGCGCTTTGAGATGCCGCTTAGCACAAGTCGCTATCTGAAATAGGAGCGATGTAAATTGAACAAATGTGATAGAATTTCGCTGAATTCTTATATTAACCAAAATATAAAGTGATCTAATCGGGTCTCTGATTGCCCTATCATAGAAGTTTAATAGTGCATTTTACTCGCCATTCCTCGCGCTTTAAGATGCCGCCTATCCGGGTACGCTATCTGAAATAGGAGCGACGTAAATTGAACAAATGTGATAGAATTTTTCTGAATTCTTAAATTAACCATAATATGAAATGACCTAATCGGGTCTCTGTTTGCCCTACCCTAGAAGTTTAATAGTGAATTTTACTCGCCATTTCTTGCGCTTTGAGATGCCGCTTAGCCCAATACGCTATCTGAAATATCAGCGACATAAATTGAACAAATGTGAGAGAATTTCGCTGAATTCTTAAATTAACCATAATATAAAATGATCTAATGGGGTCTCTGTTTACCCTACCCTAGAAGTTTAATAGTGCATTTTACTCGCCATTTCCTGCGCTTTGAGATGCCGCTTAGCACAAGTCGCTATCTGAAATAGGAGCGATGTAAATTGAACAAATGTGATAGAATTTCGCTGAATTCTTATATTAACCTTAATGTAAAATGATCTAATCGGGTCTTTGTTCGCCCTACCCAAGAAGTTTAATAGTGCATTTCACTCGTCAATTCATGCGCTTTGCGATGCCGCTTAGCCCAATAAGCTATCTGAAATTGGAGCGACGTAAATTGAACAAATGTGATAGAATTTCGCTGAATTCTTATATTAACCAAAATATAAAATGATCTAATCGGGTCTCTGATTGCCCTATCATAGAAGTTTAATAGTGCATTTTACTCGCCATTACACACGCTTTAAGATGCCGGCTAGCCCAGTACGCTATCTGAAATAGGAGCTACGTAACTTGAACAAATGTCACAGAATTACGCTGAATTCTTATATTAACCGTAATATAAAATGATCTAATCGGGTCTCTGTTTGCCCTACCCTAGAAGTTTAATAGTGCATTTTACTCGCCATTTCTTGCGCTTTGAGATGCCGCTTAGCACAAGTCGGTATCTGAAATAGGAGCGATGTAAATTGAACAAATGTGATAGAATTTCGCTGAATTCTTATATTAACCTTAATGTAAAATGATCTAATCGGGTCTTTGTTCGCCCTACCCTAGCAGTTTAATAGTGCATTTTACTCGCCACTTCATGCGCTTTGAGATGCCGCTTAGTCCAATAAGCTATCTGAAATAGGAGCGACGTAAATTGAACAAATGTGATAGAATTTCGCTGAATTCTTATATTAACCAAAATATAAAATGATCTAATAGGGTCTCTGATTGCCCTATCATAGAAGTTTAATAGTGCATTTTACTCGTCATTCCACGCGCTTTAAGATGCCGCCTTGCCCAGTACGCTATCTGAAATAGGAGCGACGTAAATTGAACAAATGTCACAGAATTACGCTGAATTCTTATATTAACCGTAATATAAAATGATCTAATCGGGTCTCTGTTTGCCTTATCCTAGAAGTTTAATAGTGCATTTTACTCGCCATTTCTTGCGCTTTGAAATGCCGCTTAGCCCAATACGCCATCTGAAATAGGAGCGACGTAAATTGAACAAAAGTGATAGAATTTCGCTGAATTCTTATTTTAACCTTAATGTAAAATGATCTAATCGGGTCTTTGTTCGCCCTACCCTAGAAGTTTAACAGTGCATTTCACTCGTCATTTCATGCGCTCTGAGTTGCCGCTTAGCCCAATAAGCTATTTGAAATAGGAGCGACGTAAATTGAACAAATGTGATAGAACTTCGCTGAATTCTTATATTAACCGTAATATAAAATGATCTGATCGGGTCTCTGCTTGCCCCACCCTAGAAGTTTAATAGTGCATTTTACTCGCCCTTTCGTGCGCTTTGAGATGCTGCTTAGCCCAATACGCTATCTGAAATAGGAGCGACGTAAATTGAACAAATGTGATAGAATTTCGCTGAATTCTTTTATTTACCATAATGTTAAATGATCTAATCGGGTCTCTGTTCGCCCTAGCGTACAAGCTTAATAGTGCATTTTATTCGTCATTTCATGCGCTTTGAGATGCCGCTTAGCCCAATACGCTATCTGAAATATCAGCGACGTAAATTGAACAAATGTGAGAGAATTTCGCTGAATTCTTAAATTAACCATAATATAAAATGATCTAATGTGGTCTCTGTTTGCCCTACCCTAGAAGTTTAATAGTGCATTTTACTCGCCATTTCTTGCGCTTTGAGATGCCGCTTAGCACAAGTCGCTATCTGAAATAGGAGCGATGTAAATTGAACAAATGTGATAGAATTTCGCTGAATTCTTATATTAACCAAAATATAAAGTGATCTAATCGGGTCTCTGATTGCCCTATCATAGAAGTTTAATAGTGCATTTTACTCGCCATTCCTCGCGCTTTAAGATGCCGCCTATCCGGGTACGCTATCTGAAATAGGAGCGACGTAAATTGAACAAATGTGATAGAATTTTTCTGAATTCTTAAATTAACCATAATATGAAATGACCTAATCGGGTCTCTGTTTGCCCTACCCTAGAAGTTTAATAGTGAATTTTACTCGCCATTTCTTGCGCTTTGAGATGCCGCTCAGCCCAATACGCTATCTGAAATATCAGCGACATAAATTGAACAAATGTGAGAGAATTTCGCTGAATTCTTAAATTAACCATAATATAAAATGATCTAATGGGGTCTCTGTTTACCCTACCCTAGAAGTTTAATAGTGCATCTTACTCGCCATTTCCTGCGCTTGAGATGCCGCTTAGCACAAGTCGCTATCTGAAATAGGAGCGATGTAAATTGAACAAATGTGATAGAATTTCGCTGAATTCTTATATTAACCTTAATGTAAAATGATCTAATCGGGTCTTTGTTCGCCCTACCCAAGAAGTTTAATAGTGCATTTCACTCGTCAATTTATGCGCTTTGCGATGCCGCTTAGCCCAATAAGCTATCTGAAATTGGAGCGACGTAAATTGAACAAATGTGATAGAATTTCGCTGAATTCTTATATTAACCAAAATATAAAATGATCTAATCGGGTCTCTGATTGCCCTATCATAGAAGTTTAATAGTGCATTTTACTCGCCATTACACACGCTTTAAGATGCCGCCTAGCCCAGTACGCTATCTGAAATCGGAACGACGTAAATTGAACAAATGTGACAGAATTTCGCTGAATTCTTATATTAACCAAAATATAAAGTGATCTATTCGGGTCTCTGATTGCCCTATCATAGAAGTTTAATAGTGCATTTTACTCGCCATTCCTCGCGCTTTAAGATGCCGCCTATCCGGGTACGCTATCTGAAATAGGAGCGACGTAAATTGAACAAATGTGATAGAATTTTTCTGAATTCTTAAATTAACCATAATATGAAATGACCTAATCGGGTCTCTGTTTGCCCTACCCTAGAAGTTTAATAGTGAATTTTACTCGCCATTTCTTGCGCTTTGAGATGCCGCTTAGCCCAATACGCTATCTGAAATATCAGCGACGTAAATTGAACAAATGTGAGAGAATTTCGCTGAATTCTTAAATTAACCATAATATAAAATGATCTAATGGGGTCTCTGTTTACCCTACCCTAGAAGTTTAATAGTGCATTTTACTCGCCATTTCCTGCGCTTTGAGACGCCGCTTAGCACAAGTCGCTATCTGAAATAGGAGCGATGTAAATTGAACAAATGTGATAGTATTTCGCTGAATTCTTATATTAACCTTAATGTAAAATGATCTAATCGGGTCTTTGTTCGCCCTACCCAAGAAGTTTAATAGTGCATTTCACTCGTCAATTCATGCGCTTTGCGATGCCGCTTAGCCCAATAAGCTATCTGAAATTGGAGCGACGTAAATTGAACAAATGTGATAGAATTTCGCTGAATTCTTATATTAACCAAAATATAAAATGATCTAATCGGGTCTCTGATTGCCCTATCATAGAAGTTTAATAGTGCATTTTACCCGCCATTACACACGCTTTAAGATGCCGCCTAGCCCAGTACGCTATCTGAAATAGGAACGACGTAAATTGAACAAATGTGATAGAATTTCGCTGAATGCTTATATTAACCAAAATATAAGATGATCTAATCGGGTCTCTGATTGCCCTATCATAGAAGTTTAATAGTGCATTTTACTCGTCATTGCACGCGCTTTAAGATGCCGCCTCGCCCAGTACGCTATCTGAAATAGGAGCAACGTAAATTGAACAAATGTGATAGAATTTCGCTGAATTCTTAAATTAACCATAATATAAAATGATCTAATGGGGTCTCTGTTTGCCCTACCCTAGAAGTTTAATAGTGCATTTTACTCGCCATTTCTTGCGCTTTGAGATGCCGCTTAGCCCAATACGCTATCTGAAATAGGAGCGACGTAAATTGAACAAATGTGATAGAATTTCGCTGAATTCTTATATTAACCAAAATATAAAATGATCTAATCGGGTCTCTGATTGCCCTATCATAGAAGATTAAGAGTGTATTTTGCTCGCCATTCCACGCGCTTTAAGATGCCTCCTAGCCCAGTACGCTATCTGAAATAGGAGCGATGTAAATTGAACAAATGTGATAGAATTTTGTGCAATTCTTAAATTAACCATAATATAAAATGATCTAATCGGGTCTCTGATTGCCCTATCATAGTAGTTTAATAGTGCATTTTACTCGCCATCCCTCGCGCTTTAAGATGCCGCCTATCCGAGTACGCTATCTGAAATAGGAGCGACGTAAATTGAACAAATGTGATAGAATTTTTCTGAATTCTTAAATTAACCATAATATGAAATGACCTAATCGGGTCTCTGTTTGCCCTACCCTAGAAGTTTAATAGTGCATTTTACTCACCATTTCTTGCGCTTTGAGATGCCGCTTAGCCCAATACGCTATCTGAAATATCAGCGACGTAAATTGAACAAATGTGAGAGACTTTCGCTGAATTCTTAAATTAACCATAATATAAAATGATCTAATGTGGTCTCTGTTTGCCCTACCCTAGAAGTTTAATAGTGCATTTTACTCGCCATTTCTTGCGCTTTGAGATGCCGCTTAGCACAAGTCGCTATCTGAAATAGGAGCGACGTAAATTGAACAAATGTGATAGAATTTCGCTGAATTCTTATATTAACCGTAATATAAAATGATCTAATCGGGTCTCTGTTTGCCTTACCCTAGAAGTTTAATAGTGCATTTTACTCGCCTTTTCATGCGCTTTGAGATGCCGCTTAGCCCAATATGCTATCTGATATAGGAGCGACGTAAATTGAACAAATGTGATAGAATTACGCTGAATTCTTATATTAACCAAAATATAAAATGATCTAATCGGGTCTCTGATTGCCCTATCATAGAAGATTAATAGTGCATTTTACTCGCCATTCCACGCGCTTTAAGATGCCGCCTAGCCCAGTATGCTATCTGAAATAGAAACGACGTAAATTGAACAAATGTGATAGAATTTTGCTGAATTCTTAAATTAACCATAATATAAAATGATCTAATCGGGTCTCTGATTGCCCTACCCGAGAAGTTTAGTAGTGCATCTTACTCGTCATTTCATGCGCTTTGAGATGCCGCTTAGCCCAATAAGCTGTCTGAAATAGGAGCGACGTAAATTGAACAAATGTGATAGAAGTTCCCTGAATTCTTATATTAACCTTAATGTAAAATGATCTAATCGGGTCGTTGTTCGCCCTACCCTAGAAGTTTAATAGTGCATTTTACTCGCCACTTCATGCGCTTTGAGATGCCGCTTAGCCCAATAAGCTATCTGAAATAGGAGCTACGTAAGTTGAACAAATGTCACAGAATTACGCTGAATTCTTATATTAACCGTAATATAAAATGATCTAATCGGGTCTCTGTTTGCCTTATCCTAGAAGTTTAATAGTGCATTTTACTCGCCATTTCTTGCGCTTTGAGATGCCGCTTAGCCCAATACGCCATCTGAAATAGGAGCGACGTAAATTGAACAAAAGTGATAGAATTTCGCTGAATTCTTATTTTAACCTTAATGTAAAATGATCTAATCGGGTCTTTGTTCGCCCTACCCTAGAAGTTTAACAGTGCATTTCACTCGTCATTTCATGCGCTCTGAGTTGCCGCTTAGCCCAATAAGCTATCTGAAATAGGAGCGACGTAAATTGAACAAATGTGATAGAACTTCGCTGAATTCTTATATTAACCGTAATATAAAATGATCTGATCGGGTCTCTGCTTGCCCCACCCTAGAAGTTTAATGGTGCATTTTACTCGCCCTTTCGTGCGCTTTGAGATGCCGCTTAGCCCAATACGCTATCTGAAATAGGAGCGACGTAAATTGAACAAATGTGATAGAATTTCGCTGGATTCTTATATTAACCAAAATATAAAATGAACTAATCGGGTGTCTGATTGCCCTATCATAGAAGTTTAATAGTGCATTTTACTCGCCATTCCGCGCGGTTTAAGTTGCCGCCTAGCCAAGGAAGCTATCTGAAATAGGAGCTACGTAACTTGAACAAATGTGACAGAATTACGCTGAATTCTTATATTAACCGTAATATAAAATGATCTAATCGGGTCTCTGTTTGCCTTATCCTAGAAGTTTAATAGTGCATTTTACTCGCCATTTCATGCGCTTTGAGATGCCGCTTAGCCCAATAGCTATCTGAAATAGGAGCGACGTAAATTGAACAAATGTGATAGAATTTCCCTGAAATCTTATATTAACCGTAATATAAAATGATCTAATCGGGTCTCTGTTTGCATTACCCGAGAAGTTTAATAGTGCATTTTACTCGCCATTCCACGCGCTTTAAGATGCCGCCTATCCGAGTACGCTTTCTGAAATAGGAGCGACGTAAGTTGAACAAATGTGATAGAATAACGCTGAATCCTTATATTAACCGTAATATAAAATGATCTATTCGGGTGTCTGTTCGCCCTACCCTAGAAGTTTAATAGTGCATTTCACTCGCCATTCCATGCGCTTTGAGATGCCGCTTAGCCCAATACGCTATCTGAAATAGGAGCGACGTAAATTGAACAAATGTGATAGAATTTCGCTGGATTCTTATATTAACCAAAATATAAAATGAACTAATCGGGTGTCTGATTGCCCTATCATAGAAGTTTAATAGTGCATTTTACTCGCCATTCCGCGCGGTTTAAGTTGCCGCCTAGCCAAGGAAGCTATCTGAAATAGGAGCTACGTAACTTGAACAAATGTGACAGAATTACGCTGAATTCTTATATTAACCGTAATATAAAATGATCTAATCGGGTCTCTGTTTGCCTTATCCTAGAAGTTTAATAGTGCATTTTACTCGCCATTTCATGCGCTTTGAGATGCCGCTTAGCCCAATAGCTATCTGAAATAGGAGCGACGTAAATTGAACAAATGTGATAGAATTTCCCTGAAATCTTATATTAACCGTAATATAAAATGATCTAATCGGGTCTCTGTTTGCATTACCCGAGAAGTTTAATAGTGCATTTTACTCGCCATTCCACGCGCTTTAAGATGCCGCCTATCCGAGTACGCTTTCTGAAATAGGAGCGACGTAAGTTGAACAAATGTGATAGAATAACGCTGAATCCTTATATTAACCGTAATATAAAATGATCTATTCGGGTGTCTGTTCGCCCTACCCTAGAAGTTTAATAGTGCATTTCACTCGCCATTCCATGCGCTTTGAGATGCCGCTTAGCCCAATACGCTATCTGAAATAGGAGCGACGTAAATTGAACAAATGTGATAGAATTTCGCTGAATTCTTATGTTAACCGTAATATAAAATGATCTAATCGGGTCTCTGATTGCCCTACCCTAGAAGTTTAATAGTGCATTTTACTCACCATTCCACGCGCTTTAAGTTGCCGCCTAGCTCAGTACGCTATTTGAAATAGGAGCTACGTAAGTTGAACAAATGTCACAGAATTACGCTGAATTCTTATATTAACCGTAATATAAAATGATCTAATCGGGTCTCTGTTTGCCCTACCCTAGAAGTTTAATAGTGCATTTTACTCGCCATTTCTTGCGCTTTGAGATGCCGCTTAGCACAAGTCGGTATCTGAAATAGGAGCGATGTAAATTGAACAAATGTGATAGAATTTCGCTGAATTCTTATATTAACCAAAATATAAAATGATCTAATCGGGTCTCTGATTGCCCTATCATAGAAGTTTAATAGTGCATTTTACTCGTCATTCCACGCGCTTTAAGATGCCGCCTAGCCCAGTACGCTATCTGAAATAGGAGCGACGTAAATTGAAGAAATGTGATAGAATTTTGCTGAATTCTTAAATTAACCATAATATAAAATGATGTAATCGGGTCTCTGTTCGCCCTACCCAAGAAGTTTAATAGTGCATTTCTCTCGTCATTTAATGCGCTTTGAGATGCCGCATAGCCCAATACGCTATCTGAAATAGGAGCGACGTAAATTGAACAAATGTGATAGAATTTCGCTGAATTCTTATATTAACCGTAATATAAAATGATCTAATCGGGTCTCTGTTTGCCTTACCCTAGAAGTTTAATAGTGCATTTTACTCGCCATTTCATGCGCTTTGAGATGCCGCTTAGCCCAATATGCTATCTGATATAGGAGCGACGTAAATTGAACAAATGTGATAGAATTACGCTGAATTCTTATATTAACCAAAATATAAAATGATCTAATCGGGTCTCTGATTGCCCTATCATAGAAGATTAATAGTGCATTTTACTCGCCATTCCACGCGCTTTAAGATGCCGCGTAGCCCAGTATGCTATCTGAAATAGGAACGACGTAAATTGAACAAATGTGATAGAATTTTGCTGAATTCTTAAATTAACCATAATATAAAATGATCTAATCGGGTCTCTGATTGCCCTACCCTAGAAGTTTAATAGTGCATTTTACTCGTCATTTCATGCGCTTTGAGATGCCGCTTAGCCCAATAAGCTGTCTGAAATAGGAGCGACGTAAATTGAACAAATGTGATAGAAGTTCCCTGAAATCTTATATTAACCGTAATATAAAATGATCTAATCGGGTCTCTGATTGCCCTACCCTAGAAGTTTAATAGTGCATTTTACTCGCCATTCCACGCGCTTTAAGTTGCCGCCTAGCTCAGTACGCTATCTGAAATAGGAGCTACGTAAGTTGAACAAATGTCACAGAATTACGCTGAATTCTTATATTAACCGTAATATAAAATGATCTAATCGGGTCTCTGATTGCCCTATCATAGAAGTTTAATAGTGCATTTTACTCGTCATTCCACGCGCTTTAAGATGCCGCCTAGCCCAGTACGCTATCTGAAATAGGAGCGACGTAAATTGAACAAATGTGATAGAATTTGGCTGAATTCTTAAATTAACCATAATATAAAATGATCTAATCGGGTCTCTGATTGCCCTACCCTAGAAGTTTAATAGTGCATTTTACTCGTCATTTCATGCGCTTTGAGATGCCGCTTAGCCCAATAAGCTGTCTGAAATAGGAGCGACGTAAATTGAACAAATGTGATAGAAGTTCCCTGAAATCTTATATTAACCGTAATATAAAATGATCTAATCGGGTCTCTGATTGCCCTACCCTAGAAGTTTAATAGTGCATTTTACTCGCCATTCCACGCGCTTTAAGTTGCCGCCTAGCTCAGTACGCTATCTGAAATAGGAGCTACGTAAGTTGAACAAATGTCACAGAATTACGCTGAATTCTTATATTAACCGTAATATAAAATGATCTAATCGGGTCTCTGATTGCCCTATCATAGAAGTTTAATAGTGCATTTTACTCGTCATTCCACGCGCTTTAAGATGCCGCCTAGCCCAGTACGCTATCTGAAATAGGAGCGACGTAAATTGAACAAATGTGATAGAATTTGGCTGAATTCTTAAATTAACCATAATATAAAATGATGTAATCGGGTCTCTGTTCGCCCTACCCAAGAAGTTTAATAGTGCATTTCTCTCGTCATTTAATGCGCTTTGAGATGCCGCATAGCCCAATACGCTATCTGAAATAGGAGCGACGTAAATTGAACAAATGTGATAGAATTTCGCTGAATTCTTATATTAACCGTAAAATAAAATGATCTAATCGGGTCTCTGTTTGCCTTACCCTAGAAGTTTAATAGTGCATTTTACTCGCCATTTCATGCGCTTTGAGATGCCGCTTAGCCCAATATGCTATCTGATATAGGAGCGACGTAAATTGAACAAATGTGATAGAATTACGCTGAATTCTTATATTAACCAAAATATAAAATGATCTAATCGGGTCTCTGATTGCCCTATCATAGAAGATTAATAGTGCATTTTACTCGCCATTCCACGCGCTTTAAGATGCCGCCTAGCTCAGTATGCTATCTGAAATAGGAACGACGTAAATTGAACAAATGTGATAGAATTTTGCTGAATTCTTAAATTAACCATAATATAAAATGATCTAATCGGGTCTCTGATTGCCCTACCCTAGAAGTTGAATAGTGCATTTTACTCGTCATTTCATGCGCTTTGAGATGCCGCTTAGCCCAATAAGCTGTCTGAAATAGGAGCGACGTAAATTGAACAAATGTGATAGAAGTTCCCTGAAATCTTATATTAACCGTAATATAAAATGATCTAATCGGGTCTCTGTTTGCATTACCCGAGAAGTTTAATAGTGCATTTTACTCGCCATTCCACGCGCTTTAAGATGCCGCCTATCCGAGTACGCTTTCTGAAATAGGAGCGACGTAAGTTGAACAAATGTGATAGAATAACGCTGAATTCTTATATTAACCGTAATATAAAATGGTCTAATCGGGTCTCCGTTTGCCTTATCCTTGAAGTTTAACAGTGCGTTTTACTCGCCATTCCACGCGCTTTAAGATACCGCGTAGCCCAGTACGCTATCTGAAATAGGGGCGACGTAAATTGAACAAATGTGATAGAATTTTGCTGAATTCTTAAATTAACCATAATATACAATGATGTAATCGGGTCTCTGTTCGCCCTACCCAAGAAGTTTAATAGTGCATTTCTCTCGTCATTTCATGCGCTTTGAGATGCCGCATAGCCCAATACGCTATCTGAAATAGGAGCGACGTAAATTGAACAAATGTGATAGAATTTCGCTGAATTCTTATATTAACCGTAATATAAAATGATCTAATCGGTTCTCTGTTTGCCTTACCCTAGAAGTTTAATAGTGCATTTTACTCGCCATTTCATGCGCTTTGAGGTGCCGCTTAGCCCAATATGCTATCTGATATAGGAGCGACGTAAATTGAACAAATGTGATAGAATTACGCTGAATTCTTATATTAACCAAAATATAAAATGATCTAATCGGGTCTCTGATTGCCCTATCATAGAAGATTAATAGTGCATTTTACTCGCCATTCCACGCGCTTTAAGATGCCGCCTAGCCCAGTATGCTATCTGAAATAGGAACGACGTAAATTGAACAAATGTGATAGAATTTTGCTGAATTCTTAAATTAACCATAATATAAAATGATCTAATCGGGTCTCTGATTGCCGTACCCTAGAAGTTTAATAGTGCATTTTACTCGTCATTTCATGCGCTTTGCGGTGCCGCTTAGCCCAATAAGCTGTCTGAAATAGGAGCGACGTAAATTGAACAAATGTGATAGAAGTTCCCTGAATACTTATATTAACCTTAATGTAAAATGATCTAATCGGGTCTCTGTTCGCCATGCCCTAGAAGTTTAATAGTGCATTTTACTCGCCATTTCATGCGCTTTGAGATGCCGCTTAGCCCAATACGCTATCTGAAATAGGAGCGACGTAAATTGAACAAATGTGATAGAATTTCCCTGAAATGTTATAGTAAACAAAATATAAAATGATCTATTCGGAACTCTGATTGCCCTATCATAGAAGTTTAGTAGTGCATTTTACTCGCCGTTCCACGCGCTTTAAGATGCCGCCTAGCGCAGTACGCTATCTGAAATAGGAGCGACGTTACTTGAACAAATGTGATAGAATTACGCTGAATTCTTATATTAACCGTAATATAAAATGATCTATTCGGGTCTCTGATTGCCCTACCCTAGAAGTTTAATAGCGCATTTTACTCGGCATTTCATGCGCTTTGAGATGCCGCTTATCCCAATACGCTATCTGAAATAGGAGCGACGTAAATTAAACAAATGTGATAGAATTTCGCTGAATTCTTATATTAACCGTAATATAAAATGATCTAATCGGGTCTCTGATTGCCCTACCCTAGAAGTTTAATAGTGCATTTTACTCGCCATTCCACGCGCTTTAAGTTGCCGCCTAGCTCAGTACGCTATCTGAAATAGGAGCTACGTAAGTTGAACAAATGTCACAGAATTACGCTGAATTCTTATATTAACCGTAATATAAAATGATCTAATCGGGTCTCTGTTTGCCCTACCCTAGAAGTTTAATAGTGCATTTTACTCGCCATTTCTTGCGCTTTGAGATGCCGCTTAGCACAAGTCGGTATCTGAAATAGGAGCGATGTAAATTGAAAAAATGTGATAGAATTTCGCTGAATTCTTATATTAACCAAAATATAAAATGATCTCATCGGGTCTCTGATTGCCCTATCATAGAAGATTAATAGTGCATTTTACTCGCCATTTCATGCGCTTTCAGATGCCGCTTAGCCCAATACGCTATCTGAAATAGGAGCGACGTAAATTGAACAAATGTGATAGAATTTCCCTGAAATGTTATAGTAAACAAAATATAAAATGATCTATTCGGAACTCTGATTGCCCTATCATAGAAGTTTAGTAGTGCATTTTACTCGCCGTTCCACGCGCTTTAAGATGCCGCCTAGCGCAGTACGCTATCTGAAATAGGAGCGACGTTAGTTGAACAAATGTGATAGAATTACGCTGAATTCTTATATTAACCGTAATATAAAATGATCTATTCGGGTCTCTGATTGCCCTACCCTAGAAGTTTAATAGCGCATTTTACTCGGCATTTCATGCGCTTTGAGATGCCGCTTATCCCAACACGCTATCTGAAATAGGAGCGACGTAAATTAAACAAATGTGATAGAATTTCGCTGAATTCTTATATTAACCAAAATATAAAATGATCTAATTGGGTCTCTGATTGCCCTATCATAGAAGTTTAATAGTGCATTTTACTCGCCATTCCACGCGCTTTAAGTTGCCGCCTAACCCAGTACGCTATCTGAAATAGTAGCTACGTAAGTTGAACAGATGTGACAGAATTACGCTGAATTCTTATATTAACCGTAATATAAAATGATCTAATCGGGTCTCTGTTTGGCCTACCCTAGAAGTTTAATAGTGCATTTTACTCGCCATTTCTTGCGCTTTGAGATGCCGCTTAGCCCAGTACGCTATCTGAAATAGGAGCGACGTAAATTGAACAAATGTGATAGAATTTTGCTGAATTCTTAAATTAACCATAATATGAAATGACCTAATCGGGTCTCTGTTTGCCCTACCCTAGAAGTTTAATAGTGCATTTTACTCGCCATTTCTTGCGCTTTGAGATGCCGCTTAGGCCAATACGCTATCTGAAATATCAGCGACGTAAATTGAACAAATGTGAGAGAATTTCGCTGAATTCTTAAATTAACCATAATATAAAATGATCTAATGTGGTCTCTGTTTGCCCTACCCTAGAAGTTTAATAGTGCATTTTACTCGCCATTTCTTGCGCTTTGAGATGCCGCTTAGCACAAGTCGCTATCTGAAATAGGAGCGACGCAAATTGAACAAATGTGATAGAATTTTTCTGAATTCTTAAATTAACCATAATATGAAATGACCTAATCGGGTCTCTGTTTGCCCTACCCTAGAAGTTTAATAGTGCATTTTACTCGCCATTTCTTGCGCTTTGAGATGCCGCTTAGCCCAATACGCTATCTGAAATATCAGCGACGTAAATTGAACAAATGTGAGAGAATTTCGCTGAATTCTTAAATTAACCATAATATGAAATGATCTAATGTGGTCTCTGTTTGCCCTACCCTAGAAGTTTAATAGGGCATTTTACTCGCCATTTCTTGCGCTTTGAGATGCCGCTTAGCACAAGTCGCTATCTGAAATAGGAGCGATGTAAATTGAACAAATGTGATAGAATTTCGCTGAATTCTTATATTAACCTTAATGTAAAATGATCTAATCGGGTCTTTGTTCGCCGTACCCTAGAAGTTTAATAGTGCATTTTACTCGCCACTTCATGCGCTTTGAGATTCCGGTTAGCCCAATAAGCTATCTGAAATAGGATCGACGTAAATTGAACAAACGTGATAGAATTTCGCTGAATTCTTATATTAACCAAAATATAAAATGATCTAATCGGGTCTCTGATTGCCCTATCATAGAAGTTTAATAGTGCATTTTACTCGTCATTCCACGCGCTTTAAGATGCCGCCTAGCCCAGTACGCTATCTGAAATAGGAGCGACGTAAATTGAACAAATGTGATAGAATTTTGCTGAATTCTTAAATTAACCATAATATAAAATGATGTAATCGGGTCTCTGTTCGCCCTACCCAAGAAGTTTAATAGTGCATTTCTCTCGTCATTTCATGCGCTTTGAGATGCCGCTTAGCCCAATAGCTATCTGAAATAGGAGCGACGTAAATTGAACAAATGTGATAGAATTTCCCTGAAATCTTATATTAAACAAAATATAAAATGATCTAAACGGGACTCTGATTGCCCTATCATAGAAGTTTAGTAGTGCATTTTGCTCGCCATTCCACGCGCTTTAAGATGTCGCTTAGCCGAGTACGCTATCTGAAATAGGAGCGACGTAAGTTGAACAAATGTGATAGAATAACGCTGAATTCTTATATCAACCGTAATATGAAATGGTCTAATCGGGTCTCCGTTTGCCTTATCCTAGAAGTTTAATAGTGCATTTTACTGGCCATTTCATGCGCATTGCGATGCCGCTTAGCCCAATACGCTATCTGAAATAGGAGCGATGTAAATTGAACAAATGTGATAGAATTTCGCTGAATTCTTAAATTAACCACAATATAAAATGATCTAATCGGGTCTCTGATTGCCCTATCACAGAAGTTCAATAGTGCATTTTACTCGCCATTCCGCGCGCTTTAAGTTGCCGCCTAGCCCAGTATGCTATCTGAAATAGGAACGACGTAAATTGAACAAATGTGATAGAATTTTTCTGAATTCTTAAATTAACCATAATATGAAATGACCTAATCGGGTCTCTATTTGCCCTACCCTAGAAGTTTAATAGTGCATTTTACTCGCCATTTCTTGCGCTTTGAGATGCCGCTTAGCCCAATACGCTATCTGAAATATCAGCGACGTAAATTGAACAAATGTGACAGAATTTCTCTGAATTCTTAAATTAACCATAATATAAAATGATCTAATGGGGTCTCTGTTTGCCCTACACTAGAAGTTTAATAGTGCATTTTACTCGCCATTTCCAGCGCTTTCAGATGCCGCTTAGCACAAGCCGCTATCTGAAATAGGAGCGATGTAAATTGAACAAATGTGATAGAATTTCGCTGAATTCTTATATTAACCTTAATGTAAAATGATCTAATCGGGTCTTTGTTCGCCCTACCCAAGAAGTTTAATAGTGCATTTCACTCGTCAATTCATGCGCTTTGCGATGCCGCTTAGCCCAATAAGCTATCTGAAATTGGAGCGACGTAAATTGAACAAATGTGATAGGATTTCGCTGAATTCTTATATTAACCAAAATATAAAATGATCTAATCGGGTCTCTGATTGCCCTATCATAGAAGTTTAATAGTGCATTTTACTCGCCATTTCCAGCGCTTTGAGATGCCGCTTAGCACAAGTCGCTATCTGAAATAGGAGCGATGTAAATTGAACAAATGTGATAGAATTTCGCTGAATTCTTATATTAACCTTAATGTAAAATGATCTAATCGGGTCTTTGTTCGCCCTACCCAAGAAGTTTAATAGTGCATTTCACTCGTCAATTCATGCGCTTTGCGATGCCGCTTAGCCCAATAAGCTATCTGAAATTGGAGCGACGTAAATTGAACAAATGTGATAGGATTTCGCTGAATTCTTATATTAACCAAAATATAAAATGATCTAATCGGGTCTCTGATTGCCCTATCATAGAAGTTTAATAGTGCATTTTACTCGCCATTACAAGCGCTTTAAGATGCCGCATAGCCCAGTACGCTATCTGAAATAGGAGCTACGTAAGTTGAACGAGTGTGACAGAATTACGCTGATTTCTTATATTAACCGTAATATAAAATGATCTAATCGGGTCGCTCTTTGCCTTATCCTAGAAGTTTAATAGTGCATTTTACTCGCCATTTCATGCGCTTTGAGATGCCTCTTAGCCCAATACGCTATCTGAAATAGGAGCGACGTAAATTGAACAAATGTGATAGAATTTCGCTGAATTCTTATATTAACCAAAATATAAAATGATCTAATCTGGTCTCTGTTTGCCCTACCCTAGAAGTTGAATAGTGCATTGTACGAGCCATTTCTTGCGCTTTGAGATGCAGCTTAGCCCAATACGCTTTCTGAAATAGGAGCGACGTAAATTGAACAAATGTGATAGAATTTTGCTGAATTCTTAAATTAACCATAATATACAATGATGTAATCGGGTCTCTGTTCGCCCTACCCAAGAAGTTTAATAGTGCATTTCACTCGTCATTTCATGCGCTTTGAGTTGCCGCTTAGCCCAATAAGCTATCTGAAATAGGAGCGACGTAAATTGAACAAATGTGATAGAACTTCGCTGAATTCTTATATTATCCGTAATATAAAATGATCTTATCGGGTCTCTGATTGCCCCACCCTAGAAGTTTAATAGTGCATTTTACTCGCCCTTTCGTGCGCTTTGAGATGCCGCTCAGCCCAATACGCTATCTGAAATACGAGCGACGTAAATTGAACAAATGTGATAGAATTTCGCTGGATTCTTATATTAACCAAAATATAAAATGAACTAATCGGGTCTCTGATTGCCCTATCATAGAAGTTTAATAGTGCATTTTACTCGTCATTCCACGCGGTTTAAGTTGCCGCCTAGCCCAGTACGCTATCTGAAATAGGAGCTACGTAACTTGAACAAATGTGACAGAATTACGCTGAATTCTTATATTAACCGTAATATAAAATGATCTAATCTGGACTCTGTTTGCCTTATCCTAGAAGTTTAATAGTGCATTTTACTCGCCATTTCATATGCTTTGAGATGCCGCTTAGCCCAATAAGCTATCTGAAATAGGAGCGATGTAACTTGAACAAATGTGATAGAATTTCGCTGAATTCTTAAATTAACCATAATATGAAATGACCTAATCGGGTCTCTGTTTGCCCTACCCTAGAAGTTTAATAGAGCATTTTACTCGTCATTTCATGCGCTTTGAGATGCCGCCTAGCCCAGTACGCTATCTGAAATAGGAGCGACGTAAATTGAACAAATGTGATAGAATTTCGCTGAATTCTTTTATTTACCATAATGTTAAATGATCTAATCCGGTCTGTGTTCGCCGTAGCGTAGAAGCTTAATAGTGCATTTTATTCGTCATTTCATGCGCTTTGGGATGCCGCTTAGCCCAATACGCTATCTGAAATAGGAGCGACGTAAATTGAACAAATGTGATAGAATTTCCCTGAAATGTTATAGTAAACAAAATATAAAATGATCTATTCGGAACTCTGATTGCCCTATCATAGAAGTTTAGTAGTGCATTTTACTCGCCGTTCCACGCGCTTTAAGATGCCGCCTAGCGCAGTACGCTATCTGAAATAGGAGCGACGTTAGTTGAACAAATGTGATAGAATTACGCTGAATTCTTATATTAACCGTAATATAAAATGATCTATTCGGGTCTCTGATTGCCCTACCCTAGAAGTTTAATAGCGCATTTTACTCGGCATTTCATGCGCTTTGAGATGCCGCTTATCCCAACACGCTATCTGAAATAGGAGCGACGTAAATTAAACAAATGTGATAGAATTTCGCTGAATTCTTATATTAACCAAAATATAAAATGATCTAATTGGGTCTCTGATTGCCCTATCATAGAAGTTTAATAGTGCATTTTACTCGCCATTCCACGCGCTTTAAGTTGCCGCCTAACCCAGTACGCTATCTGAAATAGTAGCTACGTAAGTTGAACAGATGTGACAGAATTACGCTGAATTCTTATATTAACCGTAATATAAAATGATCTAATCGGGTCTCTGTTTGGCCTACCCTAGAAGTTTAATAGTGCATTTTAGTCGCCATTTCTTGCGCTTTGAGATGCCGCTTAGCCCAGTACGCTATCTGAAATAGGAGCGACGTAAATTGAACAAATGTGATAGAATTTTGCTGAATTCTTAAATTAACCATAATATGAAATGACCTAATCGGGTCTCTGTTTGCCCTACCCTAGAAGTTTAATAGTGCATTTTACTCGCCATTTCTTGCGCTTTGAGATGCCGCTTAGGCCAATACGCTATCTGAAATATCAGCGACGTAAATTGAACAAATGTGAGAGAATTTCGCTGAATTCTTAAATTAACCATAATATAAAATGATCTAATGTGGTCTCTGTTTGCCCTACCCTAGAAGTTTAATAGTGCATTTTACTCGCCATTTCTTGCGCTTTGAGATGCCGCTTAGCACAAGTCGCTATCTGAAATAGGAGCGACGCAAATTGAACAAATGTGATAGAATTTTTCTGAATTCTTAAATTAACCATAATATGAAATGACCTAATCGGGTCTCTGTTTGCCCTACCCTAGAAGTTTAATAGTGCATTTTACTCGCCATTTCTTGCGCTTTGAGATGCCGCTTAGCCCAATACGCTATCTGAAATATCAGCGACGTAAATTGAACAAATGTGAGAGAATTTCGCTGAATTCTTAAATTAACCATAATATGAAATGATCTAATGTGGTCTCTGTTTGCCCTACCCTAGAAGTTTAATAGGGCATTTTACTCGCCATTTCTTGCGCTTTGAGATGCCGCTTAGCACAAGTCGCTATCTGAAATAGGAGCGATGTAAATTGAACAAATGTGATAGAATTTCGCTGAATTCTTATATTAACCTTAATGTAAAATGATCTAATCGGGTCTTTGTTCGCCGTACCCTAGAAGTTTAATAGTGCATTTTACTCGCCACTTCATGCGCTTTGAGATTCCGGTTAGCCCAATAAGCTATCTGAAATAGGATCGACGTAAATTGAACAAACGTGATAGAATTTCGCTGAATTCTTATATTAACCAAAATATAAAATGATCTAATCGGGTCTCTGATTGCCCTATCATAGAAGTTTAATAGTGCATTTTACTCGTCATTCCACGCGCTTTAAGATGCCGCCTAGCCCAGTACGCTATCTGAAATAGGAGCGACGTAAATTGAACAAATGTGATAGAATTTTGCTGAATTCTTAAATTAACCATAATATAAAATGATGTAATCGGGTCTCTGTTCGCCCTACCCAAGAAGTTTAATAGTGCATTTCTCTCGTCATTTCATGCGCTTTGAGATGCCGCTTAGCCCAATAGCTATCTGAAATAGGAGCGACGTAAATTGAACAAATGTGATAGAATTTCCCTGAAATCTTATATTAAACAAAATATAAAATGATCTAAACGGGACTCTGATTGCCCTATCATAGAAGTTTAGTAGTGCATTTTGCTCGCCATTCCACGCGCTTTAAGATGCCGCTTAGCCGAGTACGCTATCTGAAATAGGAGCGACGTAAGTTGAACAAATGTGATAGAATAACGCTGAATTCTTATATTAACCGTAATATGAAATGGTCTAATCGGGTCTCCGTTTGCCTTATCCTAGAAGTTTAATAGTGCATTTTACTGGCCATTTCATGCGCATTGCGATGCCGCTTAGCCCAATACGCTATCTGAAATAGGAGCGATGTAAATTGAACAAATGTGATAGAATTTCGCTGAATTCTTAAATTAACCACAATATAAAATGATCTAATCGGGTCTCTGATTGCCCTATCACAGAAGTTCAATAGTGCATTTTACTCGCCATTCCGCGCGCTTTAAGTTGCCGCCTAGCCCAGTATGCTATCTGAAATAGGAACGACGTAAATTGAACAAATGTGATAGAATTTTTCTGAATTCTTAAATTAACCATAATATGAAATGACCTAATCGGGTCTCTATTTGCCCTACCCTAGAAGTTTAATAGTGCATTTTACTCGCCATTTCTTGCGCTTTGAGATGCCGCCTAGCCCAATACGCTATCTGAAATATCAGCGACGTAAATTGAACAAATGTGACAGAATTTCTCTGAATTCTTAAATTAACCATAATATAAAATGATCTAATGGGGTCTCTGTTTGCCCTACACTAGAAGTTTAATAGTGCATTTTACTCGCCATTTCCAGCGCTTTGAGATGCCGCTTAGCACAAGCCGCTATCTGAAATAGGAGCGATGTAAATTGAACAAATGTGATAGAATTTCGCTGAATTCTTATATTAACCTTAATGTAAAATGATCTAATCGGGTCTTTGTTCGCCCTACCCAAGAAGTTTAATAGTGCATTTCACTCGTCAATTCATGCGCTTTGCGATGCCGCTTAGCCCAATAAGCTATCTGAAATTGGAGCGACGTAAATTGAACAAATGTGATAGGATTTCGCTGAATTCTTATATTAACCAAAATATAAAATGATCTAATCGGGTCTCTGATTGCCCTATCATAGAAGTTTAATAGTGCATTTTACTCGCCATTTCCAGCGCTTTGAGATGCCGCTTAGCACAAGTCGCTATCTGAAATAGGAGCGATGTAAATTGAACAAATGTGATAGAATTTCGCTGAATTCTTATATTAACCTTAATGTAAAATGATCTAATCGGGTCTTTGTTCGCCCTACCCAAGAAGTTTAATAGTGCATTTCACTCGTCAATTCATGCGCTTTGCGATGCCGCTTAGCCCAATAAGCTATCTGAAATTGGAGCGACGTAAATTGAACAAATGTGATAGGATTTCGCTGAATTCTTATATTAACCAAAATATAAAATGATCTAATCGGGTCTCTGATTGCCCTATCATAGAAGTTTAATAGTGCATTTTACTCGCCATTACACACGCTTTAAGATGCCGCATAGCCCAGTACGCTATCTGAAATAGGAGCTACGTAAGTTGAACGAATGTGACAGAATTACGCTGATTTCTTATATTAACCGTAATATAAAATGATCTAATCGGGTCGCTCTTTGCCTTATCCTAGAAGTTTAATAGTGCATTTTACTCGCCATTTCATGCGCTTTGAGATGCCTCTTAGCCCAATACGCTATCTGAAATAGGAGCGACGTAAATTGAACAAATGTGATAGAATTTCGCTGAATTCTTATATTAACCAAAATATAAAATGATCTAATCTGGTCTCTGTTTGCCCTACCCTAGAAGTTGAATAGTGCATTGTACGAGCCATTTCTTGCGCTTTGAGATGCAGCTTAGCCCAATACGCTTTCTGAAATAGGAGCGACGTAAATTGAACAAATGTGATAGAATTTTGCTGAATTCTTAAATTAACCATAATATACAATGATGTAATCGGGTCTCTGTTCGCCCTACCCAAGAAGTTTAATAGTGCATTTCACTCGTCATTTCATGCGCTTTGAGTTGCCGCTTAGCCCAATAAGCTATCTGAAATAGGAGCGACGTAAATTGAACAAATGTGATAGAACTTCGCTGAATTCTTATATTATCCGTAATATAAAATGATCTTATCGGGTCTCTGATTGCCCCACCCTAGAAGTTTAATAGTGCATTTTACTCGCCCTTTCGTGCGCTTTGAGATGCCGCTCAGCCCAATACGCTATCTGAAATAGGAGCGACGTAAATTGAACAAATGTGATAGAATTTCGCTGGATTCTTATATTAACCAAAATATAAAATGAACTAATCGGGTCTCTGATTGCCCTATCATAGAAGTTTAATAGTGCATTTTACTCGTCATTCCACGCGGTTTAAGTTGCCGCCTAGCCCAGTACGCTATCTGAAATAGGAGCTACGTAACTTGAACAAATGTGACAGAATTACGCTGAATTCTTATATTAACCGTAATATAAAATGATCTAATCTGGTCTCTGTTTGCCTTATCCTAGAAGTTTAATAGTGCATTTTACTCGCCATTTCATATGCTTTGAGATGCCGCTTAGCCCAATAAGCTATCTGAAATAGGAGCGATGTAACTTGAACAAATGTGATAGAATTTCGCTGAATTCTTAAATTAACCATAATATGAAATGACCTAATCGGGTCTCTGTTTGCCCTACCCTAGAAGTTTAATAGAGCATTTTACTCGTCATTTCATGCGCTTTGAGATGCCGCCTAGCCCAGTACGCTATCTGAAATAGGAGCGACGTAAATTGAACAAATGTGATAGAATTTCGCTGAATTCTTTTATTTACCATAATGTTAAATGATCTAATCCGGTCTGTGTTCGCCGTAGCGTAGAAGCTTAATAGTGCATTTTATTCGTCATTTCATGCGCTTTGGGATGCCGCTTAGCCCAATACGCTATCTGAAATAGGAGCGACGCAAATTGAACAAATGCGATAGAATATCGCTGAAATCTTATATTAACCATAATATAAAGTGATGTAATCGGGTCTCTGTTCGCCCTACCCAAGAAGTTTAATAGTGCATTTCTCTCGTCATTTCATACGCTTTGAGATGCCGCTTAGCCCAATACGCTATCTGAAATAGGAGCGACGTAAATTGAACAAATGTGATAGAATTTCGCTGAATTCTTATATTAACCAAAATATAAAATGATCTAATCGGGTCTCTGATTGCCCTATCATAGAAGTTTAATAGTGCATTTTACTCGCCGTTCCACGCTCTTTAAGATGCCGCCTAGCGCAGTACGCTATCTGAAATAGGAGCGACGTTAGTTGAACAAATGTGATAGAATTACGCTGAATTCTTATATTAACCGTAATATGAAATGATCTATTCGGGTCTCTGATTGCCCTACCCTAGAAGTTTAATAGCGCATTTTACTCGGCATTTCATGCGCTTTGAGGTGCCGCTTATCCCAATACGCAATCTGAAATAGGAGCGACGTAAATTAAACAAATGTGATAGAATTTCGCTGAATTCTTATATTAACCAAAATATAAAATGATCTAATTGGGTCTCTGATTGCCCCATCATAGAAGTTTAATAGTGCATTTTACTCGCCATTCCACGCGCTTTAAGTTGCCGCCTAGCCCAGTACGCTATCTGAAATAGGAGCTACGTAACTTGAACAAATGTGACAGAATTACGCTGAATTCTTATATTAACCGTAATATAAAATGATCTAATCGGGTCTCTGTTTGCCTTATCCTAGAAGTTTAATAGTGCATTTTACTCGCCATTTCATATGCTTTGAGATGCCGCTTAGCCCAATAAGCTATCTGAAATAGGAGCGATGCAACTTGAACAAATGTGATAGAATTTCGCTGAATTCTTAAATTAACCATAATATGAAATGACCTAATCGGGTCTCTGTTTGCCCTACCCTAGAAGTTTAATAGAGCATTTTACTCGTCATTTCATGCGCTTTGAGATGCCGCCTAGCCCAGTACGCTATCTGAAATAGGAGCGACGTAAATTGAACAAATGTGATAGAATTTCGCTGAATTCTTTTATTTACCATAATGTTAAATGATCTAATCCGGTCTGTGTTCGCCGTAGCGTAGAAGCTTAATAGTGCATTTTATTCGTCATTTCATGCGCTTTGAGATGCCGCTTAGCCCAATACGCTATCTGAAATAGGAGCGACGCAAATTGAACAAATGCGATAGAATATCGCTGAATTCTTATATTAACCATAATATAAAATGATGTAATCGGGTCTCTGTTCGCCCTACCCAAGATGTTTAATAGTGCATTTCTCTCGTCATTTCATGCGCTTTGAGATGCCGCTTAGCCCAATACGCTATCTGAAATAGGAGCGACGTAAATTGAACAAATGTGATAGAATTTCGCTGAATTCTTATATTAACCAAAATATAAAATGATCTAATCGGGTCTCTGATTGCCCTATCATAGAAGTTTTATAGTGCATTTTACTCGCCGTTCCACGCTCTTTAAGATGCCGCCTAGCGCAGTACGCTATCTGAAATAGGAGCGACGTTAGTTGAACAAATGTGATAGAATTACGCTGAATTCTTATATTAACCGTAATATGAAATGATCTATTCGGGTCTCTGATTGCCCTACCCTAGAAGTTTAATAGCGCATTTTACTCGGCATTTCATGCGCTTTGAGGTGCCGCTTATCCCAATACGCTATCTGAAATAGGAGCGACGTAAATTAAACAAATGTGATAGAATTTCGCTGAATTCTTATATTAACCAAAATATAAAATGATCTAATTGGGTCTCTGATTGCCCTATCATAGAAGTTTAATAGTGCATTTTACTCGCCATTCCACGCGCTTTAAGTTGCCGCCTAGCCCAGTACGCTATCTGAAATAGGAGCTACGTAAGTTGAACAAATGTGACAGAATTACGCTGAATTCTTATATTAACCGTAATATAAAATGATCTAATCGGGTCTCTGTTTGCCCTACCCTAGAAGTTTAATAGTGCATTTTACTCGCCATTTCTTGCGCTTTGAGATGCCGCTTAGCCCAGTACGCTATCTGAAATAAGAGCGACGTAAATTGAACAAATGTGATAGAATTTTGCTGAATTCTTAAATTAACCATAATATGAAATGACCTAATCGGGTCTCTGTTTGCCCTACCCTAGAAGTTTAATAGTGCATTTTACTCGCCATTTCTTGCGCTTTGAGATGCCGCTTAGCCCCATACGCTATCTGAAATAGGAGCGATGTAAATTGAACAAATGTGATAGAATTTCGCTGAATTCTTATATTAACCTTAATGTAAAATGATCTAATCGGGTCTTTGTTCGCCCTACCCAAGAAGTTTAATAGTGCATTTCACTCGTCAATTCATGCGCTTTGCGATGCCGCTTAGCCCAATAAGCTATCTGAAATTGTAGCGACGTAAATTGAACAAATGTGATAGAATTTCGCTGAATTCTTATATTAACCAAAATATAAAATGATCTAATCGGGTCTCTGATTGCCCTATCATAGAAGTTTAATAGTGCATTTTACTCGCCATTACACACGCTTTAAGATGCCGCCTAGCCGAGTACGCAATCTGAAATAGGAACGACGTAAATTGAACAAATGTGATAGAATTTCGCTGAATGCTTATATTAACCAAAATATAAGATGATCTAATTGGGTCTCTGATTGCCCTATCATAGAAGTTTAATAGTGCATTTTACTCGTCATTGCACGCGCTTTAAGATGCCGCCTCGCCCAGTACGCTATCTGAAATAGGAGCAACGTAAATTGAACAAATGTGATAGAATTTCGCTGAATTCTTAAATTAACCATAATATAAAATGATCTAATGGGGTCTCTGTTTGCCCTACCCTAGAAGTTTAATAGTGCATTTTACTCGCCATTTCTTGCGCTTTGAGATGCCGCTTAGCCCAATACGCTATCTGAAATAGGAGCGACGTAAATTGAACAAATGTGATAGAATTTCGCTGAATTCTTATATTAACCAAAATATAAGATGATCTAATCGGGTCTCTGATTGCCCTATCATAGAAGTTTTATAGTGCATTTTACTCGTCATTGCACGCGCTTTAAGATGCCGCCTCGCCCAGTACGCTATCTGAAATAGGAGCAACGTAAATTGAACAAATGTGATAGAACTTCGCTGAATTCTTAAATTAACCATAATATAAAATGATGTAATGGGGTCTCTGTTTGCCCTACCCTAGAAGTTTAATAGTGCATTTTACTCGCCATTTCTTGCGCTTTGAGATGCCGCTTAGCCCAATACGCTATCTGAAATAGGAGCGACGTAAATTGAACAAATGTGATAGAATTTCGCTGAATTCTTATATTAACCAAAATATAAAATGATCTAATCGGGTCTCTGATTGCCCTATCATAGAAGATTAAGAGTGCATTTTGCTCGCCATTCCACGCGCTTTAAGATGCCGCCTAGCCCAATACGCTATCTGAAATAGGAGCGATGTAAATTGAACAAATGTGATAGAATTTCGCTGAATTCTTAAATTAACCATAATATAAAATGATCTAAACGGGACTCTGATTGCCCTATCATAGAAGTTTAGTAGTGCATTTTACTCGCCCTTCCACGCGCTTTAAGATGCCGCCTAGCCCAGTACACTATCTGAAATAGGAGCGACGTATGTTGAACAAATGTGATAGAATTACGCTGAATTCTTATATTAACCGTAATATAAAATGATCTAATCGGGTCTCTGATTGCCCTATCATAGAAGATTAAGAGTGCATTTTGCTCGCCATTCCACGCGCTTTAAGATGCCGCCTAGCCCAGTACGCTATCTGAAATAGGAGCGACGTAAGTTGAACAAATGCGATAGAATCACGCTGAATTCTTATATTAACCGTAATATGAAATGATCTAACCAGGTCTCTGATTGCCCTATCATAGAAGTTTAATAGTGCATTTTACTCGCCATTCCGCGCGCTTTAAGTTGCCGCCTAGCCCAGTATGCTATCTGAAATAGGAACGACGTAAATTGAACAAATGTGATAGAATTTTGCTGAATTCTTAAATTAACCATAATATAAAATGATCTAATCGGGTCTCTGTTTGCCCTACCCTAGAAGTTTAATAGTGCATTTTACTCGCCATTTCTTGCGCTTTGAGATGCCGCTTAGCCCAATACGCTATCTGAAATAGGAGCGACGTAAATTGAACAAATGTGATAGAATTTCGCTGAATTCTTATATTAACCAAAATATAAAATGATCTAATCGGGTCTCTGATTGCCCTATCATAGAAGATTAAGAGTGCATTTTGCTCGCCATTTCACGCGCTTTAAGATGCCGCCTAGCCCAATACGCTATCTGAAATAGGAGCTACGTAACTTGAACAAATGTGACAGAATTACGCTGAATTCTTATATTAACCGTAATATAAAATGATCTAATCGGGTCTCTGTTTGCCTTATCCAAGAAGTTTAATAGTGCATTTTACTCGCCATTTCATGCGCTTTGAGATGCCGCTTAGCCCAATAAGCTATCTGAAATAGGAGCGATGTAACTTGAACAAATGTGATAGAATTTCGCTGAATTCTTAAATTAACCATAATATGAAATGACCTAATCGGGTCTCTGTTTGCCCTACCCTAGAAGTTTAATAGAGCATTTTACTCGTCATTTCATGCGCTTTGAGATGCCGCCTAGCCCAGTACGCTATCTGAAATAGGAGCGACGTAAATTGAACAAATGTGATAGAATTTCGCTGAATTCTTTTATTTACCATAATGTTAAATGATCTAATCGGGTCTCTGTACGCCCTAGCGTACAAGCTTAATAGTGCATTTTATTCGTCATTTCATGCGCTTTGAGATGCCGCTTAGCCCAATACGCTATCTGAAATAGGAGCGACGCAAATTGAACAAATGTGATAGAATTTCGCTGAATTCTTATATTAACCATAATATAAAATGATGTAATCGGGTCTCTGTTCGCCCTACCCTAGAAGTTTAATAGTGCATTTTGCTCGCCATTTCTTGCGCTTTGAGATGCCGCTTAGCACAAGTCGGTATCTGAAATAGGAGCGATGTAAATTGAACAAATGTGATAGAATTTCGCTGAATTCTTATATTAACCAAAATATAAAATGATCTAATCGGGTCTCTGATTGCCCTATCATAGAAGTTTAATAGTGCATTTTACTCGTCATTCCACGCGCTTTAAGATGCCGCCTAGCCCAGTACGCTATCTGAAATTGGAGCGACGTAAATTGAACAAATGTGATAGAATTTTGCTGAATTCTTAAATTAACCATAATATAAAATGATGTAGTCGGGTCTCTGTTCGCCCTACCCAAGAAGTTTAATAGTGCATTTTACTCGTCAATTCATGCGCTTTGCGATGCCGCTTAGCCCAATAAGCTATCTGAAATAGGAGCGACGTAAATTGAACAAATGTGATAGAATTTCGCTGAATTCTTATATTAACCAAAATATAAAATGATCTTATCGGGTCTCTGATTGCCGTATCATAGAAGTTTAACAGTGCATTTTACACGCCATTCCACGCGCTTTAAGTTGCCGCCTAGCCCAGCACGCTATCTGAAATAGGAGCTACGTAAGTTGAACAAATGTCACAGAATTTCGCTGAATTCTTAAATTAACCATAATATGAAATGACCTAATCGGGTCTCTGTTTGCCCTACCCTAGAAGTTTAATAGAGCATTTCACTCGTCATTTCATGCGCTTTGAGATGCCGCCTAGCCGAGTACGCAATCTGAAATAGGAACGACGTAAATTGAACAAATGTGATAGAATTTCGCTGAATGCTTATATTAACCAAAATATAAGATGATCTAATCGGGTCTCTGATTGCCCTATCATAGAAGTTTTATAGTGCATTTTACTCGTCATTGCACGCGCTTTAAGATGCCGCCTCGCCCAGTACGCTATCTGAAATAGGAGCAACGTAAATTGAACAAATGTGATAGAACTTCGCTGAATTCTTAAATTAACCATAATATAAAATGATGTAATGGGGTCTCTGTTTGCCCTACCCTAGAAGTTTAATAGTGCATTTTACTCGCCATTTCTTGCGCTTTGAGATGCCGCTTAGCCCAATACGCTATCTGAAATAGGAGCGACGTAAATTGAACAAATGTGATAGAATTTCGCTGAATTCTTATATTAACCAAAATATAAAATGATCTAATCGGGTCTCTGATTGCCCTATCATAGAAGATTAAGAGTGCATTTTGCTCGCCATTCCACGCGCTTTAAGATGCCGCCTAGCCCAATACGCTATCTGAAATAGGAGCGATGTAAATTGAACAAATGTGATAGAATTTCGCTGAATTCTTAAATTAACCATAATATAAAATGATCTAAACGGGACTCTGATTGCCCTATCATAGAAGTTTAGTAGTGCATTTTACTCGCCCTTCCACGCGCTTTAAGATGCCGCCTAGCCCAGTACACTATCTGAAATAGGAGCGACGTATGTTGAACAAATGTGATAGAATTACGCTGAATTCTTATATTAACCGTAATATAAAATGATCTAATCGGGTCTCTGATTGCCCTATCATAGAAGATTAAGAGTGCATTTTGCTCGCCATTCCACGCGCTTTAAGATGCCGCCTAGCCCAGTACGCTATCTGAAATAGGAGCGACGTAAGTTGAACAAATGCGATAGAATCACGCTGAATTCTTATATTAACCGTAATATGAAATGATCTAACCAGGTCTCTGATTGCCCTATCATAGAAGTTTAATAGTGCATTTTACTCGCCATTCCGCGCGCTTTAAGTTGCCGCCTAGCCCAGTATGCTATCTGAAATAGGAACGACGTAAATTGAACAAATGTGATAGAATTTTGCTGAATTCTTAAATTAACCATAATATAAAATGATCTAATCGGGTCTCTGATTGCCCTACCCTAGAAGTTTAATAGCGCATTTTACTCGGCATTTCATGCGCTTTGAGATGCCGCTTAGCCCAATAGCTATCTGAAATAGGAGCGACGTAAATTGAACAAATGTGATAGAATTTCCCTGAAATCTTATATTAAAGAAAATATAAAATGATCTAAACGGGACTCAGATTGCTCTATCATAGACGTTTAGTAGTGCATTTTACTCGCCCTTCCACGCGCTTTAAGATGCCGCCTAGCCCAGTACACTATCTGAAATAGGAGCGACGTAAATTGAAAAAATGTGATAGAATTTCGCTGAATTCTTATATTAACCAAAATATAAAATGATCTAATGGGGTCTCTGTTTGCCCTACCCTAGAAGTTTAATAGTGCATTTTACTCGCCATTTCTTGCGCTTTGAGATGCCGCTTAGCCCAATACGCTATCTGAAATAGGAGCGACGTAAAATGAACAAATGTGATAGGATTTCGCTGAATTCTTAAATTAACCATAATATAAAATGATCTAACCGGGTCTCTATGTGCCCAACCCTAGAAGCTTAATAGTGCATTTTACTCGCCATTTCTTGCGCTTTGAGATGCCGCTTAGCCCAATACGCTATCTGAAATAGGAGCGACGTAAATTGAACAAATGTGATAGAATTTCCCTGAAATGTTATAGTAAACAAAATATAAAATGATCTATTCGGAACTCTCATTGCCCTATCATAGAAGTTTAGAAGTGCATTTTCCTCGCCCTTCCACGCGCTTTAAGATGCCGCCTAGCCCAGTACGCTATCTGAAATAGCAGAGACGTTAGTTGAACAAATGTGATAGAATTACGCTGAATTCTTATATTAACCGTAATATAAAATGATCTATTCGGGTGTCTGTTCGCCCTACCCTAGAAGTTTAATAATGCATTTCACTCGCCATTCCATGCGCTTTGAGATGCCGCTTAGCCCAATACGCTATCTGAAATAGGAGCGACGTAAATTGAACAAATGTGATAGAATTTCGCTGAATTCTTATATTAACCTTAATGTAAAATGATCTAATCGGGTCCTTGTTCGCCCAACCCTAGAAGTTTAATAGTGCATTGTACTCGTCAATTCATGCGCTTTGCGATGCCTCTTAGCCCAATAAGCTATCTGAAATAGGAGCGACGTAAATTGAACAAATGTGATAGAATTTCGCTGAATTCTTATATTAACCAAAATATAAAATGATCTTATCGGGTCTCTGATTGCCCTATCATAGAAGTTTAACAGTGCATTTTACTCGCCATTCCACGCGCTTTAAGTTGCCGCCTAGCCCAGCACGCTATCTGAAATAGGAGCTACGTAAGTTGAACAAATGTCACAGAATTACGCTGAATTCTTATATTAACCGTAATATAAAATGATCTAATCGTGTCTCTGTTTGCCTTATCCTAGAAGTTTAATAGTGCATTTTACTCGCCATTTCTTGCGCTTTGAGATGCTGCTTAGCCCAATACGCTATCTGAAATAGGAGCGACGTAAATTGAACAAAAGTGATAGAATTTCGCTGAATTCTTATTTTAACCTTAATGTAAAATGATCTAATCGGGTCTTTGTTCGCCCTACCCTAGAAGTTTAGCAGTGCATTTCACTCGTCATTTCATGCGCTCTGAGTTGCCGCTTTGCCCAATAAGCTATCTGAAATAGGAGCGACGTAAATTGAACAAATGTGATAGAACTTCGCTGAATTCTTATATTAACCGTAATATAAAATGATCTGATCGGGTCTCTGCTTGCCCCACCCTAGAAGTTTAATAGTGCATTTTACTCGCCCTTTCGTGCGCTTTGAGATGCCGCTTAGCCCAATACGCTATCTGAAATAGGAGCGACGTAAATTGAACAAATGTGATAGAATTTCGCTGGATTCTTATATTAACCAAAATATAAAATGAACTAATCGGGTCTCTGATTGCCCTATCATAGAAGTTTAATAGTGCATTTTACTCGCCATTCCACGCTGTTTAAGTTGCCGCCTAGCCCAGTACGCTATCTGAAATAGGAGCTACGTAACTTGAACAAATGTGACAGAATTACGCTGAATTCTTATATTAACCGTAATATAAAATGATCTAATCGGGTCTCTGTTTGCCTTATCCAAGAAGTTTAATAGTGCATTTTACTCGCCATTTCATGCGCTTTGAGATGCCGCTTAGCCCAATAAGCTATCTGAAAGAGGAGCGATGTAACTTGAACAAATGTGATAGAATTTCGCTGAATTCTTAAATTAACCAGAATATGAAATGACCTAATCGGGTCTCTGTTTGCCCTACCCTAGAAGTTTAATAGAGCATTTTACTCGTCATTTCATGCGCTTTGAGATGCCGCCTAGCCCAGTACGCTATCTGAAATAGGAGCGACGTAAATTGAACAAATGTGATAGAATTTCGCTGAATTCTTTTATTTACCATAATGTTAAATGATCTAATCCGGTCTCTGTACGCCCTAGCGTACAAGCTTAATAGTGCATTTTATTCGTCATTTCATGCGCTTTGAGATGCCGCTTAGCCCAATACGCTATCTGAAATAGGAGCGTCGCAAATTGAACAAATGTGATAGAATTTCGCTGAATTCTTATATTAACCATAATACAAAATGATGTAATCGGGTCTCTGTTCGCCCTACCCTAGAAGTTTAATAGTGCATTTTACTCGCCATTTCTTGCGCTTTGAGATGCCGCTTAGCACAAGTCGGTATCTGAAATAGGAGCGATGTAAATTGAACAAATGTGATAGAATTTCGCTGAATTCTTATATTAACCAAAATATAAAATGATCTAATCGGGTCTCTGATTGCCCTATCATAGAAGTTTAATAGTGCATTTTACTCGTCATTCCACGCGCTTTAAGATGCCGCCTAGCCCAGTACGCTATCTGAAATTGGAGCGACGTAAATTGAACAAATGTGATAGAATTTTGCTGAATTCTTAAATTAACCATAATATAAAATGATGTAGTCGGGTCTCTGTTCACCCTACCCAAGAAGTTTAATAGTGCATTTTACTCGTCAATTCATGCGCTTTGCGATGCCGCTTAGCCCAATAAGCTATCTGAAATAGGAGCGACGTAAATTGAACAAATGTGATAGAATTTCGATGAATTCTTATATTAACCAAAATATAAAATGATCTTATCGGGTCTCTGATTGCCGTATCATAGAAGTTTAACAGTGCATTTTACACGCCATTCCACGCGCTTTAAGTTGCCGCCTAGCCCAGCACGCTATCTGAAATAGGAGCTACGTAAGTTGAACAAATGTCACAGAATTTCGCTGAATTCTTAAATTAACCATAATATGAAATGACCTAATCGGGTCTCTGTTTGCCCTACCCTAGAAGTTTAATAGAGCATTTCACTCGTCATTTCATGCGCTTTGAGATGCCGCCTAGCCCAGTACGCTATCTGAAATAGGAGCGACGTAAATTGAACAAATGTGATAGAATTTCGCTGAATTCTTTTATTTACCATAATGTTAAATGATCTAATCGGGTCTCTGTTCGCCCTAGCGTACAAGCTTAATAGTGCATTTTATTCGTCATTTCATGCGCTTTGAGATGCCGCTTAGCCCAATACGCTATCTGAAATAGGAGCGACGCAAATTGAACAAATGTGATAGAATTTCGCTGAATTCTTATATTAACCATAATATAAAATGATGTAATCGGGTCTCTGTTCGCCCTACCCAAGAAGTTTAATAGTGCATTTCTCTCGTCATTTCATGCGCTTTGAGATGCCGCTTAGCCCAATAGCTATCTGAAATAGGAGCGACGTAAATTGAACAAATGTGATAGAATTTCCCTGAAATCTTATATTAACCGTAATATAAAATGATCTAATCGGGTCTCTGTTTGCATTACCCGAGAAGTTTAATAGTGCATTTTACTCGCCATTCCACGCGCTTTAAGATGCCGCCTATCCGAGTACGCTTTCTGAAATAGGAGCGACGTAAGTTGAACAAATGTAATAGAATAACGCTGAATTCTTATATTAACCGTAATATAAAATGGTCTAATCGGGTCTCCGTTTGCCTTATCCTAGAAGTTTAATAGTGCATTTTACTCGTCATTCCACGCGCTTTAAGATGCCGCCTAGCCCAGTACGCTATCTGAAATAGGAGCGACGTAAATTGAACAAATGTGATAGAATTTCGCTGAATTCTTATATTAACCGTAATATAAAATGATCTAATCGGGTCTCTGTTTGCCCTACCCAAGAAGTTAAATAGTGCATTTCTCTCGTCATTTCATACGCTTTGAGATGCCGCTTAGCCCAATACGCTATCTGAAATAGGAGCGACGTAAATTGAACAAATGTGATAGAATTTCCCTGAAATCTTATATTAAACAATACATAAAATGATCTAAACGGGACTCTGATTGCCCTACCATAGAAGTTTAGTAGTGCATTTTACTCGCCCTTCCACGCGCTTTAAGATGCCGCCTAGCCCAGTACACTATCTGAAATAGGAGCGACGCATGTTGAACAAATGTGATAGAATTACGCTGAATTCTTAAATTAACCATAATATAAAATGATCTAATCTGGTCTCTGATTGCCCTACCCTAGAAGTTTAATAGTGCATTTTACGAGCCATTTCTTGCGCTTTGAGATGCAGCTTAGCCCAATACGCTATCCGAAATAGGAGCGACGTAAATTGAACAAATGTGATAGAATTTCGCTGAATTCTTATATTAACCAAAATATAAAATGATCTAATCGGGTCTCTGATTGCCCTATCATAGATGTTTAAGAGTGCATTTTACTCGCCATTCCACGCGCTTTGAGATGCCGCCTAGCCCAGTACGCTTTCTGAAATAGGAGCGACGTAAGTTGAACAAATGTGATAGAATTTTGCTGAATTCTTAAATTAACCATAATATAAAATGATGTAATCGGGTCTCTGTTCGCCCTACCCAAGAAGTTTAATAGTGCATTTCCCTCGTCATTTCATGCGCTTTGAGATGCCGCATAGCCCAATACGCTATCTGAAATAGGAGCGACGTAAATTGAACAAATGTGATAGAATTTCGCTGAATTCTTATATTAACCGTAATATAAAATGATCTAATCGGGTCTGTGTTTGCCTTACCCTAGAAGTTTAATAGTGCATTTGACTCGCCATTTCATGCGCTTTGAGATGCCGCTTAGCCCAATATGCTATCTGATATAGGAGCGACGTAAATTGAACAAATGTGGTAGAATTACGCTGAATTCTTATATTAACCAAAATATAAAATGATCTAATCGGGTCTCTGATTGCCCTATCATAGAAGTTTAATAGTGCATTTTACTCGCCATTTCATGCGCATTGAGAT